>JAUUEE010287388.1:0-12444 GCA_032361485.1 Panulirus cygnus | reverse complement strand
ATGTGCATGTATGTATATATGTGTGTATGTGGGGGGATGGGTCTTTCTTCGTCTGTTTCCTGGCGCTACCTCGCTGAAGCGGGAAACAGCGATCTTGCATAATAAAAAATAAAAAAAATATATATAATCTGCATACTTACGTTTATTTCCTTTTAGGTTTCCTACCTTTGTTTCTTTTTGCGCGTGATGGGAATGTGAATCTGAACCTTTTTGCAGGGGATCGACTCAAGTAGGTGGAGGAGAGAAAGCTTTGCATATGCATGCAAGTGTAGGACTAGACTTACGTGTGGTTGTGTTAGTCTTATAAACCTGTGTGAGAGCTGTGGCAAGTGTGGTGGCCGTGTGTGTACATAATGATCCAGGGAAATGAGGAACCACACCAGACCTGAGGGGCAGGTGTGTTTGTACACTAACTCCAGACTACCCAAAGCCAACCATCCCACTGCCTTGCGTTCATCTGAGAAACCATCTGGAAGAGGCAATATCCTGATGGCCCATCACTAATCCCAGTACCAGGAAGAAGTATAACAACACCGGTAACAGCAACAACAAGAGTGCCAACAGTAACAACAGCAGCACCAGCAGAAGTACCTACGGTAGC
Source organism: Panulirus cygnus (assembly GCA_032361485.1). Lineage (NCBI taxonomy): Eukaryota > Metazoa > Arthropoda > Malacostraca > Decapoda > Palinuridae > Panulirus > Panulirus cygnus. The sequence continues at coordinate 11,843 of JAUUEE010287388.1, read as the reverse complement.
AGCAGCGGAGTCACCAGCAGAAGAAACAACAGCATCACCAACAACAAAAGTAGCACCAACAGCAGTAGCAGTAGGAGCAACTCCAACAGCACCACCACCACCATCACTAGTAGCAGCAGCAGCTGCAGCCTGAAGATAATCACGACCTTTTACCTGCTTAGTGAGAAACATATATTAAGTTGTTGTGATATGCAAATTACTCCTTGTTACTGCCAGTTCTCTTGTGGCCATATGTCTGAGGAAAGTGGTTACATACGGTATAATTCCCATAATGCCTGGATAATGATATTTATACTGAGTGATGTAGTATGATATCTTAAGACCAAACAGTTTCCACCCAATGCCACCGAAACACAAGACTGAATATGTGGGTGTGTTTTTGTTTATGATTCTTATTGTCGTGGAGTCTACCAGAGGCTGTTGGCAGCAGCTGGCCTGACGCTGGTTGTGGAGGGTATTGTACTGGAGCCTGACAGGGGTGGACCCCAGCAGCTGGCCTGTCGTTGCATGTGAAGGGTATTGTACTGTCACGTGGAAAATTTTACCGCACATCACTCGATGAAAGAATTTCTTTGCAGAAAATGAAATGATTTTTGATGCAGATCTTCATCAAAAGAGCGAACAATAGCAACGTCTATTGATTCACTGATTTGAAGATATAAAGAAATATTCTAGCCACTCTCAGTTTCTATACTAACATTGCTTCCATGTCACCCAACATGCCAACAGGTCGTCTCCTGACAGTGGCGTCGGGTTCAGTGATAGCCCCACAGGGTATAACATGTGCTTCACCGACAGCGTGTGCATTTTTCGGCTTGACAGTAAATCTAACAACTTTATACCTGGAGTCTTTCCTACCGTCCGGCAAATTTTATTGGAAGTTTTCGTGAAGGAACTTTGTGCCAAGTTTTGCTCCTGCAAGCTGCAGAAGTAACCGAGATCCCCGCTGAGGCATGAGGTAAGAGCTGGGGGTTCAGTAGAGAGGCAATACTTTAATCTTCTTTTGAAGCATCGCTTCGTGTAGCAGTTTCTCCGTACAGATGAGACCCTCGGGTCTTGGTTATGTTTCATCTCCAAACCACGAAGAGAACTGACGCCAAGTCTAACTGCTGATGACCTTCCTCAAGTCAAGAATTTGTCCATGTGGCACTCAACCCTTCCAGAGTAGGAGAAAACTGGAAGACCAATACTTCAACTCTGGAACCTTGGCACGGCGGATTCAGCAGTTATAACACACCGCCTGTGTAGTCACAAAATCCTAGGATGTATTTCGGGTTTGAAGCCCTGCGGGACGATGGTGGTCACTTTATACTGATTTTGTCTATTCTATGATTTCTTACATAGAAGGTGAACTCAGACTGACAGACTGCCACATCCTTTAAACATCACACACAGATCACATGATCTTGAAACATATCACATGGAAGAAGCCGAGAGCTTTCCTTCCAGACTCCAGGCGCTCTGTATTACAACATGGCGATATGACGCTAGCAACCTTTTGCACACTCGAGCACCGTCGCTGCCTCTTGTCTACGTTAACAGACAAGTGAACTAACACAGCAAACTACAGCGAACAAAAATGGGAACGCAAAAGATTAATGGCATATATTTTCATTAGTATTTCTGTTTATTTTTACGGTCGTGTTCCGCAAACATATGACACGAGCCCCGAGCCAGTCTGCCATGAAGCGGCTTCCCCTACACTGGACCTTGTTAATCAACATACAACACAGCAATTCATTTCCCTCTGAACTCACGTTTTCCGCATATTGATATTGACTTCATGTTTAGTCTCATGTTACACGTCAGAGACAGACGGACATTGATTGAACACGCAATGTACCCAGGGACTGACCCCGACCGAAACGTGTGATTCCCTTTCCAGTATTTCAGGTCTGGAGAATATGTAGCCATCATGGAGGTGGGCAGGTAGGCAGCAGAGGTCGTTAGTCTGTAATAGCCTGTCCCATGATGGAAGTAGAGGGACTTCACCAGCTGCACAGTGATCTGTCCAGGTTCACGTAACAAAGTGGTGGCGGCGGTGGTGGTACCTACCAGCTTTTGGCTCACCTTCGCCAATATTGCGACCACTGTTTGGCGTCCCCTGCCACAGCACAGTAGCCTCGCTAATATCGGTAATCAACAAAGTTGTTTTTCATGCCTGGCAGCTCAGTCGCCCTAATGATATATGGCTCTCTGTATTGGCCATTATGAAGAACTGATTGGAATATCAAGTTCTTTTGGGAGGATATATCTTTAAGAATTACAGCTTGACATCATTAGTCTCCATGTTTACCTTTGTGAATATATATGGACTCGACCCATTACAGTAGTGGACTGGACCCATCACATAGTGGACTGGAACCACTACAGCCGTGGACTGGACCATCACAACACGGTACAAACAGTGCATTGCCGTGTTGGTGGACGGGTGATCCAGTGGCAAGTGTTGGTAGACTATATGTGGTGAGGTTATGGACGATATTTTATACGTGGCCAGTCATATTATCAGAGGCAGGTGGTTTATTGCCTTATGTGTGAGTAAAGATTGAAATAGAAACAGAGAAAGACATGTAAGTGGGAGAGTAATATAAAGAGAGAGAGAAAGAGAGACAGATAGAAAATACGGTATTCGTGCGAGTTAGCTGAATGGTTTCTTTAATACACTGCTTGTTGAAACAGCGTATACCTGTAATGTAAAAACCTTCATATAATGCCTGCGTGTGTCACGTTACATCCGTACATATTAGTTTACCCTCCAGATATTGGCAGTAGATCTTGATGCTACTCAAATGAGGAATGGTCGTGTTTATGTCAGGAGAGAGATTGCCTCGCTATGACTTCATTATCGTATGTGTGCCTCTCTTGTTAAGCAGACACTGGCACGACCCCCTGTTACCAATGCCTTACACTCTGCATCATGCATGGCAGTCAATCAAACGAGTCCACATTTGATGTTAAAGCCTTATAAACATATAGGATGTGAATCCATTACTAAAGGAGGAGCTCTCACAACTTCTGCTGAGACAATGAAAGTGGATGATGAAAGACCTAACTTCAGCCTGCCACTAATTACGTCTCTTATTTGACATGTTGAGGCCAACACTGCCTAACTTTCCCATCATCATCCCAGAGTCCTGGGGTAATGCAATTAAGAAGGCGGTAATGCAATCACCTCATTACAAGTTGTCGGTCTTCAGAGGAGAGGTGACAAAAGTTTACATCCTCTTGACTGATGAGAGTAAGAAATATCCTACGGTCAGAGGGGACATGACAAAGGTTCACTTATAAAAGACCTCCATAAGTTCCCGCTCGTATGGTCCGCAATATCAGTGGGAAGAAAATGCAGTCTATATTTTTCAGATTCGTGCAGTGAGGTCAAAATTTGTGACCTCTGGAGAACGTACAGTGTGCAAGTTTCGTGTTGAAGTATTATACAACACAGGGGAAATATATGTCTCTACAGTTTGACTGTCTAGCATGTGAAAGAAAATTGTTGAGGATCACGTGTATATGACTATAGTTTAAGGAGGATAACCAATGCGTGTAATGAGAAGCTTATGATGAAGAAAAGGGAAGTTTGCACCATGATTCTCTCTTGAGGACTGGTGGACATCACTCAATAAACATTACATCCGCTGTGCAACACAGAGCTAGAATAATGCAGACAGCGATTGTAACCCAAACAATAAATTCCTGAGAACAGTCCCAGTACGTCTCGTCTTCAATAGCTTTATAGATTTTCGGTGCAACAGCGCCTTAATATAGACCACTAAAGGTGGTGGGATGGTGAAAGATAAGCTTTAGTACTGTGGCAGAACACGCTCAAGCTTTGCAGTGAAGGACATTATCTACTGAGGTAATATGCTAATGATGAGCGAGTTCCACTCGGTATATGCTAATGACAGAGGGTTATTACTCCAGCTGATGTGTGAACCCTACAGTCCTCCCCTCCCATAACTCTACCTCCACCTGATAGTAGGAATGCTACACTCTCTCTTTCTAGACGGTAGTCAGACATCTTCTTGATAGCCTCTTGATGTAAAGTCGTCGAGCTGGTATCCAGACGGTGAAAGGCTTACCAAGACATGATCCACACTCTCACAACAGTGGATAAAGCAAGATGGTGAATGTCCTTGATGCTGTCTTAATACAGGAACCACAATACGTCTTTTTTATCATTCCTACAAGCTTTTTCAGGAGCCTCACTTTGCTGTTTGCCATCTGTTACTTGACAGTGAAAGGAAAAGTCAGGACTTTATAGTCCTGGATCTCTTCATCGAAACTTCCTTTCTATTTTTATCTTCCCCTCGAGGAGAGTAAAAGCGCTGAGGGTGTACCATGCAAATAGCTTTCTCATGCTCCTCCTCACTCTGCTGTGACTTTTTAATTTTCAGGCCTTTTTATCTTTATATATGACCATGACATACTCACATAACATCAGAGGCCTCCTGCTGTTGCTTGGCTCTTAATTGAAAGCAGTCTATTGTTGCTGCCTTTTCCCAAGATTGTTTCTAACAAGGGACAGAATACACATTATCCTTTGATGGGTAAAGTAGGCCGACAGAGGGCCACTGCCTTGCCTGCATGACCTCTTGTTCCAGGGACAAACAGCAAGCGTTTGCTCTCATAGCATGGTGGCGTACGTGCTGGTCAGAGAGGATTTCTCTGGACAGCTCTACCTAAGTCTCCAGCAGTGCGCAGAGTTCTCGATGTGCCCAGTTAGTCGTCTGATACAGTTTCCGAGTCACAGCCACTTTTTTTGTGGTAAGCTTGTGAGATGGTGCTAATGAAATTGTGGTTGTCAGGTGGTGGTTGTGAGGCTGTAGTTGTGAGATGCTGGCTGTAAAGTGGCGGTTGTAGGGTGTTGGAATATCCTCTGGAACAGGCAAAAGCCACAGCTAATTCCTTCAGGTCATTAACTATTCAATCAGAATCATACTCCTTCCTCATACATATGTATCACGATTTAAACAAGATGTAGCAAATTATTCTCTAGGTAGCATACTATCCTGTAGCCTGGTTATTTTGATGATATGCTTAACTGTAATCTACTTATTTTGATGCTCTTTGTGGTAATGAAAATGTTACCCTGATTTGGTACACCAGAGTGAATATTGTCTCACCAACAGTGAGCGCATGGAATATTGTCTCACGAAGAGTGAGTAGACGGAATATTGTCTCACGAACTGTCAGTGCATGACGGCACAAGTGAGTTCTCAGGGCCTAGGGTGTACGCCCAAAGACTCACTCACAGCCTGGCTGATAGGTCAATCAGGTCAGCCAAGTGGCCCTTGGATGTTAAGTCAATGAATGCACCAGTCAGGTGCCACTTATCTACTGAGGTCACTCGACACGTGGCATGGATGAAGTTAGAGTGGCATAAACCCGGCAATATATACAGAATGTGCCCCTCAGGTTGGAGCTGGCCTACGCTTGTTTCGGCTCGGCCTTCCGTCTGTTCTCTCTTGAAATCTTCAGACTCTTTCCTATACTCAGCTTTCCGGGCAGACCCTGTCCTCGGAGCGTCTTCCACAATCAGCGTTCCTGAGTACAGCTGCCACCATGAACCATCCTCCGTATCCTGGACACGGCCACACCACAGCCTTGACTCTTCCAGCCACTGGCGAATATGGTGCAGACACGCCACTCTGGCTCCGGCATAATTACCTCTGGAGACGATAAATGACCGAGGAAAGTTAGTTCATAATCTGGGCGTCGGGCTCATTGCTGCGGACGCTGCCATCTTGACTCATACTACGGACGCTGCCACTTTGACTTACACTGCGGATGCTGCTAATTTGAACCATAACTACGGACGCTGCCACCATAAATCACGCTGCGACATGAATCAAGGAAAAAAGTATTGAAACTGAAACTGAAACTGAATGGCCCGAAGGGAAAGTTCTGACACACAACCCAGCGTCGTCACGAAGCACATTGAAAGTGGTCTCCTGTCATGTCCAGTGTTAAAGAGTCTTCTTTATAGATCTGTAGTCAGAGTTCTTTGTATTTTGATTTCCTATACCGTAGAATGCAATCATTTTTTGACGAGTTACTTCTTGAAGAAAAATCTTCGTAATCTTACCTTTCCAAGTTCTTCGTTAACTCATGAAACGGTCTTTGTTCTATCCTAATTCTATTTTTCTCTTGCCCCCTACTCTGTCATGCCAGTCACTCAGTCATCATACGTATATCATCGTTTGACGTGTGTGACCTCTACAGTCTCCCAGTTGATCAGAGAATCTGCTTTTCTAATTCTTCGAGTACTTCCCTGTGGGCCACAGACCTGATAAATGTGGACTGGTTCTTTTAAAGTTAGAAATGGCAGACATCACTAATTACCATAACCACTTGTTGTGCCAATGGAGGAACATCAGTTTCCTATGATAACTGAAACTCCACGTCTTATTTTCACATCTCCGATTCTCTTGAATGATAGTCAATGCATCATCAAGGGCTCTACGGTCATTTCTAGCCATATATTTCGTCTCTTCCATTCCTAGTTGTCTAATCTATGCATCATATAATTAACTTATTGTTGGCCTCTGTGAGTGTCTGTACTGAGTATGAGGATTTTTTTCTCCTCGTGTTCCTCTACACGACGTCCGTCTGGCCATCTGCTGACGGGTCTGGCCGGTGGAACTTCTGGAGGATGGTCGGCAGCCTGTCACCGGCCAGCTGGGCCCGTCACAACACCGCCAGGGCCACTTTAACCACACAAAGCGTTGTCCAGCCTTTTCGATGGGGGGACCTGGGGCTTGGCGCACTGAACCCTATTTAGAGGACGAAGGGAACGGAGGAATTGGACTGCTCTGGAGGCGAACGAAGAAAAAAATATATAAGAACGACGACTTGTTGACAAAGCTAATACAACAACATCGTATTTAAAGATATTTTAGATTTGTACATATTGTAATTGACGCCTTTGGCTCTTATACGTCTAGCTGGTACTAATTACACGCCATATGTCGTGAGGAGACAAGTGACCACGAGAACTTTATTGTGAGGAATAGGAAGCTCCCTGAAAGATCAGCTCTGTGGACTAACGGATGAGGAAGATGATGTCAGTGAACTGTTTTGAAATGATATAAGTCATAGTCTCGAACCGTTCCAACGGACAGGGTGAAGGCGATCATACTGATGGCTCCGTTACGCGTAGGCAATTTCGCAAATGGCTCGCATCTCACGGACAAACAGAGGAATATTCACTAAAGTCTGAACCAGTCTGTGGACGCTGAGGTGATGGGCAGGTGACTGTCAGGTCTCCAACCCCCTTAGTGAATGAGACAAGAAGTAAACGTTGAATGAATGAACGAGACAGTTATGACGGAATTGCATGGAATACGAAGGAGAAGCTTGTGTTAAAATGATGGTTGGGTTCGGTGCAGACGACTCTGAAGAGTGCCAGGATATGCAAGTACTACACAGAGGCTGCTCCACCTGGTCAGGATATCCACGTCTATACAGAGGCAATTTCGGTTTGTGTAAGTGGCTTTCGGACAGAGGAATATCACACGGGTCTTGGTCAACAGGTCCGGCTGGGGCACACCCCACTCTGTGTGAGTCTTGTTAGTACAGAGGAATGTCAGGTATGTTATAGACCCCCACGTCCCAGCCTGGTCTGCCCTGCTCATCAACCACACGCAGCCTCACAAGCATATTTCTATCAAGCTTTTTAATATAGAATTACACTTTGATCTTACTAATCTGGGATGATAACACAGTGGACATTGTGGGAACGTCACAGAGGAGACAATGGATTTCTTTCTCTCACTTCAGTACCACGAATGTTGAGAGACACGTCGTATTTTATCCAGGGATTCACATTCATCTTAAGGGCTTGTAGACTTACGAGTACATATCACACATGGAAGAGCAACATTTGAATGTGCCGTTACGTCAGAGGTTTTGGACGTTTTAATTAAGAGATAACACTTAATTATAGGGAGAATCTGATCATCGCACAATACAGTCAAGTTCACACAATAATCTGCCGGATGATTGGTCATTAGTGCTCAATCGGTAAAGATTATTCTTTTAATTTTCGTTATGGGAATGGACGCGTATGATTACCATTTGTATATTACGGGAAAAGAGTCTTACATTCGTGTTGTTCCCTCTCTTTGTACATATGTGTTATGTCCTTACTCCTACGTGCACACACACACACACACACACACACACACACACACACACACAGTATTCGTTAAACACGTCACTGTCTTACTCTCATTAGAACTATCAATATTCATTAAGCACATTATTGCCTTAGACATACGAGTTCAGCAATATACGTTAGCCATGTCACTACTCTGGCCACACCAATGCCAAATGTATTCGTTGAACGCGTCAGTTTCATGGTTAAACTGTTATCGTCTATACTCGTTGAACATGTAGCCTCTTTGGACTAAGCAATTCTATGAGCACTTCTTAAGCAAATAGATTTTCAATGGGAACATCGGTGCTATCAGCATGTCATTACTGTGATCACAATAATGTTGTTAACACTCGTTAAACATGTGTCTACCCTGACCACAGCATTGCCAACACTCTTTAAGTATGTCATCATTCTGGCCACAGAAATACTGTTAACACTCGTTAAGTATGTCACTATCCTTGCCACAGTTGAATTACAACTGTTCATCAAACATGTCACTCCCCTGGCTAGCGCTGGTGATATGAATGTTGATTAAACATCTTACTGTCTATGTGGTGCTACTCTAAACACTCATTATAGTATATGCAAATAAGATGTAAATTGGGCATACTGGTTCACCAGTGATCGGTAATTAGCATTGTCCAATACAAACGCTGTGTTTATTAGCGAAAAGAGTGTTTTTATGTAAAGAGCAGATGATTCCTATGTTTCATAGTGACATAACTAGTAGAGTCCCACCTGTATGGGCATCATTTGGCCCCTACCGAGGGCTTGACATCACTGGTAGAGACCTATATGTAACGGAGGTCTCCTCGGCTCCTACCAAAGAGGTGTTGATTTATTTCAGTGGATCAAATCACCTCCTCACACGGCTCGGCCTCTCGTATTGCAGCCAGTGTGGGATATGAGGAAGGTGCACATAAGCAGCAACCAATCATTAGGTAAGCTGCTGCCCAATCAGATTGGACACGATGCTCTTGGTGACTGACAAAACTTTAGAATGTTTCATCATCAGGCGCTTTGACGGCCTCATTTGCATGACAAGGTGTGGTAAATGCTCCCTGGGAGTTTGTGGAACAGCACGGAGGAAGAGGTCAAAAGCCTTCTCTAAACTCTTACGGTGCAGTTCTGTTATACGAACTTCGCTTACAAAAAAATGCTGACGGTTGTTGGGAGACGCCCTTGGCTCCGTCTAACAATTGAACGAACAATTTTCACGTGAACTTAGTACCGTCTTAACCCCTTGACCAAGACACAATGACCCTCTCTCACAGTATCACGACCCTTACGTAAGACGGTCAGGCTATTGAGCTGTCGCGCGGGGGTCATGTCAAAGGCCAGATCATTATAGGCAAGGACCATATCGTCCTGGTCAAGGGTCGTACCGTCGTGCTCAAGAGATGTCAGTAACACCCTATAGTGTGACACTATCATACCATGATCTTTAGGCTCAGGTCAAAGGTCAGGCCACCTGTATGCTAACGGCTTATCATTAGGGTATTAAGGCTCTATGAGAATGATGGTTTACGTCAACTTTGTGGTGGGTCAAGGTTCAGAGTCATGTCAGGTCAATTGTACCGCCAACTAAGGTACCGCTGTACCCCAGAAATTCCCTCCCTAAGAGATTCAGTCAGGTTCACCCTTTTCCAATAGAAGCTTGACTGAAGGCTTTGAGAAGAAGTCTAGTGAACACTGGAAGATAAATCGCGTCTGTATTACTGATTGTTAAAAGATTTGTTACGCGTTGACCTACGACGCTTGAAGTCCTTTTTCCTGCATCGGAACACTTTCCTCAAGCTGATTTGTTTGTCAGTTTTTCTGTATGAAGTGGAGAAAGAACTATTCCACTTCCCTCGGCCTCCGCGTCTGTGTCCGCCTGCGGATCCACACCTTAGTTAAGTCTTATGACCGAGTTCAGGTCTCAGTCACTGTCTGACATATGGTCATGTTAACTTCGTCTGCAGATCCATACTGATGGGCGCTTCAGCATCCCGGTGAAAGTACGTGGTCCTGTCCTGACTTACATATCCTGCCAGAGGTGAACTTTACTGTCGGTAATTACCTGCGTTTATACGATGCCCTGACCTCTGCTGTTGTGTCCATCGTTAACAGCTGGTGATGACCTTACAAACGGCTGGTGGTGACGTCCTCAAGAGCAAATGGCATCGTCCCCAGCAGGAGCAAAGGTGATATAACGTGCTTAGAAGCAGGTGGTATAAAGTCCACGGCAGCAGCAGTAGCAGGTTGTATAACGTCCCCTGCAGCAGAGAAGTGAGTGAGTGAGTGTGGCAGGTGAGGGATGGCATTCCCCCACGTGAGGAGGCCAGCTCCTAGCTTCCCTTCGTCAGTAACTCCCACGTGAAACATGGCAGTATCACGCCGGCTTGACAACACCCTGTCATCCGTCCTCTCTCTCTCTCTCTCTCTCTCTCTCTCTCTCTCTCTCTCTCTCTCTCTCTCTCTCTCTCTCTCTAGTGGTCTAACCTTCTTACCTTCTCTTTCACTCTTTCTATTAAGTCAGCCGCTTACATGATCTTCTGCTGTGGTCACATAAAGATATATTCATCATATCGTTCTATCTGCTGCTCCCTTGATCCACAGATGTGGAATGTCAAGTGAATATATTCTGATACGTACATATGGCCAGCAGTCCCTGTACACACCACAGCAGTGTGGATGATTTAGATAAAAAGTTTGAAAATAAATTGATTAAAGTTTTTATCCCAAATAACGAGGCGACTGACACCGTTTATGAAAACTTTGTTACGATAATGGATGTCAAACACAAAAAGATTCGGTGTCTAAATTATTTCCATTATCATGGACAAAATATTTGGCTTAATATTCATAATTTCTTTCCAAAACAATTTGGTGTTGCAAAAGTATCCAATATGTTTTTTAATCCGAGTGTTTAACTGTTTGAACGCGAATGATGAAACGATGTCAGGTATACGTACAACAGGCGAACCCCACTGGGAGAAATGTACAAGAAAAATTGAAGAAGAAAAGAGAGATTGTGAGAGAAAAAGGGAAAATGGGTTTTTACGTGTGGGTGAAGATAAAGAGAATCGCCAGAAGCACTGGAAGGGACGAGAAGGGAAGCAAAGCATTGCAAAGCTAAAAAAGATAAAAAGAAAACAGCACAGAAAGTAGCATTTGAGGCTGGCAGTTTAGAGGCAAGATGCGCGATGAAGGGTCTGTATATAATTCGCTTGGTGACTGGAATATTCACATGGTTCGGTACTAGTACAACCGGAAACCGCCCCGAAGTAAACCAGTTATATCCACGACCATTTCTGGCACACTCACACCACCGCCCATGTCCATTCTTGGTACATCAACACTACCCATGTCCCAGTACACTAACTTGGTTTCTCCCCTACCCTTCGCACATGCCGTAGGTAAACATCATCTCCCATAGACTACATTAGCCTAGCCACGTAATGCTGAGCAAGCAACTCGAGAGGGGGCCGTTGTGATGTCTGTTTCTTTTCTTACATCACTTAACCCTGGCGCTATTTGCCTTTTCATGTATTTCCTAACATATACAACTTGTCCCTTTTAAATTGCAAGTTTTCCATTTATTTAGAAATTCAAAAGATTAATTTATCTCCAGATTGGAAATGTAATTACTGAGTGTGACTTTTATGGTCGAAGTAATTTTGTTAGGATGACATTTCTT
>JAUUEE010276318.1:0-12483 GCA_032361485.1 Panulirus cygnus | reverse complement strand
CTGTTTCCCTGGAGCTACCTCGCTGAGGCGGGAGACAGCGATCTTGCATAATAAATAAATAAATAAATATATATATGGGTGATTATTAGTGCTTATGCACCTGGCCCTGAGAAGAAAGATCATGAGAGGCAAGTGTTTTAGGAGCAGCTGAGTGTGTCTGCAGTTTTTGATGAAAGAGACTAAGGTATTAGTAACGGGTGACTTGAATGTGAAGTTGAGTGATTTGCCATTTGAGGATATAATTGGGGGGGCTTGGAGTATTCAGTATTATGAATGGAAATGATGAACAGCATGTGGATTTGTGTGCTGAAAAAGAACTGGTGATTGGGAATGCCTGGTTTACAAAGAGGGACATACACAAGTATGCGTATAGGAAAGATGGTTACCGGGCATTAATGGATTACATATTAATCAATAGGCATGTAAAAGATTGACTTTTTGGATGTAGATTTGCTGAGAGGGGTAGCTGGTGGGATGTCTGATCGCTATCTTGTGAAGGGAAGGGTGAAGATTTGTAGAGGTTTTAGAAAAAAAAAAAACGAAATAATATCAGTGAGAAGAGAGTGGTGACACTAAGTGAGCTTGGAAAAGAGACTTCTGTGAAGAAATACCTGGAGAGATTGAGTGTAGATTGGCAGTAGTTGCATATGGTATGTGAAATGTGGGAGGTGGGCAGATAAGAAAAGGTAGTGAATGGTGGGATGAAGTAAGTTGCTAGTGAAAGAGAAAAGGGAGACATTTGGGCAGTACATACAGGGAAGGAGTACAAATGATTGAGGTATGTATAAGAGAAAGTGCCAGGAGGTCAAGAGGAAGGTGCAGGGGTTAAATAAAAGGGCAAATGAGAGAGAGGGTGTGCAAGTGTTAGAAAAACCTAGGAAGAATTAGATATTTTGGAAGGAGTTTAATAATGTGCGAAAAACAAGAGAACAAATAGGAACATCGGTGAAGGGTTCAAAAGAGGAAGTGGTAACAGGCAGTGATGAAGTGAGGAGATGGAAAGAGAATTTGGAAGGACTGTTGGATGTGTTTGATGACAGGATGGCAGATGTAGGGTGTTTGGGTCTGGGTGGTATGCAAAATGAGAGAGTCATGGAGAGTGGTTTGGTGAAGAGAGAGAGGTGGTGAAAGCCTTATGTAAAATGAAATGTGGCAAGGTGGCTGGAGTGGATGGTATTGCAGTTGAATTTATTGAGAAAGGGGGTGACTGTGTTGTTGATTGGCTGGTAAAGATTTTGAATGTGTGTGTGAATCATGGGGAGGTGCCTGAATCATGGGGAGGTGCCTGGGGATTGGCAGAATTCATATAAAGTGCCATTGAATAAAGGCAAGTGGGGATAAAGGTAAGTGTTCAAACTACAGAGGTATAAGTTTGTTGAGCATACCTGATGATTTGTATGGGAGGGTATTGATTGAGAGGATGAAGGCACATACAGAGCATCATAATTGGGAGGAGCTGTGTGGTTTCAGAAGTGGTAGAGGATGTATGGATCTGGTGTTTGCTGTACAGAATGTGTGAGAGAATTACTTAGAAAAAGAGATGGATTTTTATGTAGCATTTATAGATCTGGAGAAAGCATATCATAGAGTTGATAGAGATGCCTTGTGGGAAAGTTTTTATCAATGGTGTAAGACATGTATGTGAGTAGGAAGAGAGGAAAGTAAATGGTTCCAAGTGAACATTGTTTTTCTGCAGGGGTGTGTGATGTAACTTTGGTTGTTCATTTTGTTTATGGATGTTGGTGAGGGAAGTAAATGTGAGAGTCTTGGAGAGAGGTGTGAGAATATGGTCTATGGGGTATGATAGGGTCTGTGAAGTGAGTCAGTTGTTATTTGCTGGTAGCAGATTTGAGTCAAAAACTGCAGGAGTTGGTGATTGAGTTTGGAAGAGTATGTGAAAGGAGGAAGATGAGAGTGATTGTGAATGAGGGAAAGTTTATTAGGTTTAGCAGGGTTGAGATACAGGCTAGTTGGGATATGAGTTTGAATGAAGAAAAAATTGGGAGGTGAAGTGTTTTAGATACCTGAGAGTGGACATGGCAGCGAATGAAACCATGGAAGTGGAAGTGAGTCATACGGTGGGTGAGGGGGCAAAGGTTCTGGGAGCGCTGAAGAATGTGTAGAAAGAGAGAATGTCATCTGGGAGGACAGAAATGGGTTTGTTTGAAGGTATAGTAGTCCCAACAGTAATATATGGATGCCTTGTATAGGCTATAGATAAGGCTGTGCTGGAAATGAAATGTTTGAGGACAATATGTGGTGTGAGGGGGTTTGATCAAAAAGTAATGAAAGGGTAAAAGAGAGGAGTGATAAAAAGACTGTGGGCAAGAGAGCTAAAGAGGGTGTGTTGAAATGGGTTGGACACATGGAAAGAATGAGTGAGGAAAGGTTGACAAAGAAGTGATATGTGTCAGAAGTGGAGGGAACAAGGAAAATGGGGATACCATATTGGAGATGGAAAGTTGAAGTGAAAAAGATTTTGAACGACTGGGGTCTGAACATGCAGGAGGGTGAAAGGCTTGCACAAGAAAGAATGAATTGGAACATTGTGGTCTACTTGGGTTGATGTGCTGTCAGTGGGCTGAATTAGGGCATGTGAAGCATCTGGGGGTAAACTATGGAAAAGTCTGTGGGGTCTGGTTGTGCATAGGGAGCTGTGGCTTCAGTGCATTACACATGACTGCTAGAGGATGGATTTGAGTGGATGCAGCCTTTCTTTGTCATTTCCTGGTGCTAACACAGGAAACAGAGACCAAGTATTAAAAAAAAAGAAAAAATACTTAGTGAAATTCAAAGGTATGTTATGCACAAAAAGAAAGAACACCTTAAACATCTGGGGCTCAAGAATCTTCAGCACCTTGCCATATACCATCAGAAACAGCATGGGATTCTTGGTAGAGAAGTTCAAGAATGCATTAGAAACGTATATACAAAGTGTACCAGACCAGCCAGGCTGTGGTGGCTGTGGCTTTCAACAGCTTGTTCGACCAATGACCCAATACTGAAGCCTGGGCTCAGCTCAGGCAGTAGGGGAGAAGACTTCAGAAGACTCCATGAGGGATCCGCTAGGTATCCTCTCCACCTCATCATGGGCTGTTCTCACTTCCCCATTTTTCCCCTTCACTGATGTCCCCATTAGTTCTCTTTGTTTTTCTCACTCTATTAACCTCCTTCCTAACATTTTCTTATTCTTCCTGAAGTTTGCTTATACCCAGAACCCCCAGACCTTAATGCTCTCTTTTTCACCTCCTGCACCTCAATCACTTTCATTATGTCATTATATGTATCGCCCCACACCTCTCTTTTCTTTCATTAGCAACTTCACATGCCCTCACCACTCACTGCTCTTTTTCAGCTGCCTAACTCCCACCCTCTGCATGCAAACTTCTCGTATATCATATTCATATCAGTACTGCTTCCCTCAATACCACTCATTCCTCAGCCACTCCTCTATGCTTCATTTACTCTCACTTTTTGCCATTCTCTGCTCAGTC
Source organism: Panulirus cygnus (assembly GCA_032361485.1). NCBI lineage: Eukaryota > Metazoa > Arthropoda > Malacostraca > Decapoda > Palinuridae > Panulirus > Panulirus cygnus. The sequence continues at coordinate 8,989 of JAUUEE010276318.1, read as the reverse complement.
TCTCTTGGTATTTCTTCATGCATGTTTCTTTTCCAAGCTCACTTTCACCACCCTCTTCTTACCTGTATAATTTCCTCTTTTCCTCAAACCTTTTCAGACCTTCACCCTCACCACCACAAGGTTATGATCACTTAATGCCACCAGCTGCCCCTATCAGCACCTTCATATGCAAGTCGCTCTCTTTTGCATGCCTATCAGGTAGTGTATAATCCTACTCACCCACATATATATGTCTCCCCTTTTAAACCAGGTTATTACCAATCACCAGTCTATTTTCAGCACATGACTTCACAAGCAGTTCACCATTTCTATTCATCTCAATGATTATGCCATGCTACCCATTTATACCCTCGACTGCCACATTGCCCACCTGTGCATTCAAATTACCCATCACTAATACCTGATCTCTAGCATTGAAATTGTTGACACTCACTGACCTGCTCCCAGAACACTCTCCTCACTTCATCATTCTTCTCATGGCCAGATTTCATCATTTTTCTCATGGCCTGGTACATAAACACTAATAATCACCCATTTCTAATAATCCACTTTCATTTTTACCCACACCATACTTGCACTCACTTCTTTGCACTTACACATTTCCACAACTTTTAGCAGAAGTGCTGCCGGTTTCTTAGTTCTCAGCTTCTTATTAACCCCTGACTTTACCTCTTAAGATGTTCACAAACGATTCTTCCCCCTTACTGTCGAACTTTGTCTCACTTAGAGTTAGAACATCCAAGGTCCTTTCCTCAAACACACTACCTGTCTCTCTTTTCTTCTCATAATGGATACATCCAAACACATTCAGACACCCCAGCGTGACCCTTCTGTTCCATCTTTTAGAAATTGAAATACATGATGGGGTAGAGGGTTCCAGCCCACCACTCCTGCCCCTCTTGGTTGCCTTCTGTGACACTTGGTAATAAATGGAAAGCATTCTCCCCTTTCCTGTAATGTTATTAAATCAAACAAGATTTCACAGTCATCCTATTAACTTAGTCATCACATCTCTATACAAACTTAGCTCCTTTCTGGTCCAATATATAACTTATTTTTTATATGCCTGAAAATTGCACTAAATTCTGACTTAGTTCTGATATTGTATTTGTGTTGGCTAAGTCTCATTCCTAATTCCTTTCCTGTTTGACCTAAGTATATTTCTTGACAGCACTTACATGGAATGCTGTAAACACCTCCAACATTATCTACACTAGGCTGTTATTTATATGAGTACTTCTGGTAATTGTTGTAAATTTGAAAGTAACATTAACGTCTAAAGGTCTTAAATATTTACTAAGGGTGCAAGCTTTCCTTGGAATAGCAGCGTTAGAATGTTTTTCATACCTGTTTACCCTTTTACACCTTTAGTATGTTAAGATATCTCTGCTTTGACCAAGAATTTATCCACAAAGGATGATAGATAACATAATTTTTAGGCCACTGTCCATATGTATTGTAATTCATCAACTAAGTATTGTGGATCACAAATTCTGATGGCTCCTAAAAACATACTTGTAAATACTGACATTTTCACAGACTCATTTTCATTAGTATAATATTGTATATAGCTATCAACATGAGTTGATTTCTTGTAAATCCTAAATGTCAGTCCGTTATTTGACTTAATAATCATTGTATCCAGAAAGAGCAGTGTACCATTAGCTTCTTTTTCAACTTTGAACTTAATACTTGGAATTGTCATTCAGTTTTTGGATCAGTGTTCTCTGGCCAGAGGCTGAAATTTCATCAACATACCTAAAGCATGTCATATCAACATTGGAAATGGTGTGAGTGTGTGTGTGTGGGGGGGGGGATACATCTAGGAATAAAAAAATCCATATAGATATTTAATAAATTTGGAGAAAGCAAATTATGCATTGCAGTAAAAAAAATTCCATATAGATATTTAATGAATTTGGAGAAAGCAAATTACCCATTGCCATGTTGCCATGCCAAATGTCTGCTTGTAAAAATTTTTCATGAGCCTGAACTACATTATCTATTACTTATAGATTTATAAGCTTTTTAAAAACATTATGGCTTACTGGTATGTCATAGGTATGTAGGTTTCCTCGTAGGAAATGTAATAGATCTTGTAAGGAATGTTTTTAAACAATGAATTAATATCAAAACTTATTAATTAATTGGCAAGGATCTTTTTGTTTCCTTTGTTTATCATTAAATCCATAGTGTTATTGGTATTCGAGTGGGAAATATGCATAACTAGTGGTGAAAGCATCCAAACTAGCCATTCTGAAAGCCTTTAAATCTCAAACTAGGTACAACAACAAAACTTGTGTTAGAGTTTGAGAGGAAATTCTCCATATCAAAAACTACCATTGGCCCTGAACAATTGTAAAAGGTTTCATAAATCCTGACAGGTATAAAGTGATAACATTAGTCAGGATAGCATAATGTTTGCTAAAAGTTGTGTGTTTAACAGTAACCTCAGATCAGGTATTCCTAAAAGCTTTGAGGTTGCTCTAAGGAACTTAGATTTTAATGTAAATATGAAAATAACTAAAGTAGACAAATTCAAGACAATTGTAATTTTAGACAAGGAATCTTATGCTAACAATATAAGTACATGTGAGTTTTTTTTAAAGACCCAATGGGGAATGTTAACAAAAGATTTACAGTGTAATTCTCTGATGAAATTAATGTTGAATGATGGGCCAGATTTAATCAAACACTATTTTCAGAAAAATTCCACACTGCCAGACACATGCAGAAATCCTATTATTTCATTATTTTTGATTGGGTACCATTTATTACTTCCATTATCCCATGATGTTTCTGTCAACCTTTGCTTTACATAACCTGCTTGTCCCTTCAACTATCATGTTAGCAAGTTCATTACTGTATCAAGAAAACTTGAGAAGTGTTGTTACATATTCCGACATTCATCATTTGTGTAATTGAGAGTGCTATTATCAGCAAAAGCATATGGTTGAACTGGTAGCATAAGAGTTAAAGATAACTTTATTGTAGTCCACCCCATAGCATCACCTGGACTATCTGAGTCGAAGCTTAAAGAATCTTGAAGAATTATCTTTATTGTGTGTCTGTACAATCAGCACTGTCTTATTCACCATTACTCAGCATACTGAGAGTAGCAAAATAATAGAATGGCAGAAATAAACCAAATGCTTGCACCTCCTTTAAGGGATGCTTTGCTTGGTCTCGTCTGCTTGACTACCCAAGTCAGAGCTTTTCCCCTCATTAGATGAGGAACTATCTTCATTTGTGTGTCTATATAGTCATCACTGTCATATTCATCACTCAGCATATTGAGGTGAAAAGAAAACTGAAAAAAGACCAAAAATAAGGCACCTCTTCTGAGAGTTGCCTCATCATGCTGTCGTCTGCTTGTGTAAACAAGTGCATGTAATGACATCAGTTGATAGAAATGACACCTACTATGCTCTTGTCTGCTGGGAATGATAGAAAACATATCTGGAACCTCACACGAGTTATCATGGGATAATAATTTTCATGTTAATGTGGGATAGTAGCTAGTTATATACACAACAGCTTATGTCAAGTTTACTGAGGATAGTAAGGGAAGGGGTTAATACTCACAGGGTCAATAACCCATATGGCTTATCATTATCTCAGTGGATTCTGCCTCATACTGGCTTTCAGTATGGCTAGTTAGTGAGCTGTCACTGCTAGTATGGAATATTTCCAAATTACTTGTTAGTGATATTGTAGATTTAACTGATAAATTAAGGAAAAAAAAATCCTTGCCAATCAATAAGTTATGATAGTAACTCATTGCTTATGAATGTTCCTGTACAGGATGTTATGTTTCTTAAGAGGTAAACTACACACCATTGACATAACAGTAAATCAGATTGTTTTATAAAACTTATTGAGGTATGTGTAATTGTTAATATTTTGGGTCAATGAAAAATTATACAAGTAGTCATGTGGCACGGTAATGAGTAATTTCTTAGTCCAACTTGATCAAATATCTATAAGGAATTTTTTTTAATACATGCTGTTGCTGCCTATTTGCAATGTCAATACAACATGGCTTAGACATATTGATTGGCAAGCATTGTATCTGGCTAGAGGAAAGTGACCTATCTGAAATTCTAGAAGAATTTACCTCCAATTAGTAAAATAAAATTTGAAAAAGAAGCTGATGGCTCTCTGCCTTTTTTGGACACTGATTTTCATGTTAAAAAAATGTATTAAAGTTTAAGATTTACAGGAAAGTAATTCATACTGGTAGCTATATACCTTACTTTTCTAATCACCGTGAGTCTGTGTGTAAAAAATATCAGTATTTGCAAGTATGCTTTTAAGAGCCCTCAGAATTTGTGACCCACAATACTTTAATGATAAATTAGGATACCTATGGTCTGAGGGCATAAAGAAATTATGTCATCCATCATCATATGTGGATAGATGCCTGGTCAAAGCAAAGAGATCTTACTATATTAATAATCTATCTATCTATCTATGTATATCTGTTGGCCCATTCCCTAATGGGGTGGCCACAGCAGAGTCTCCATAGCTGGTAAACTCCAGTGCTGCTTCTTAGCCTTTTTAGTGCTTCACCCTTAACAGACCACTGGCAGAGGGCAACTATAGTGCAGTGTTTTCAGAAGCTCTTACCTAATAATGCAAAAGAGTAAACATGTATGAAGAACATTCAAATGCTGCCATTCAACTGAGAGCTTTCTTCTCAGTAATATTTTAACGTCCTGTGAACATTAACGTTGTTTTCAAATTTGAAACAATCATCAGAAGTACTCACATAAAGAAAGAGCTGGTTTAGATTATGCTAGATTTATGAATGAAAGCATTTTAAACCTGTGTAACATTTTTTCCTGTATAGTTCAAGTTTTGGTACCTTTACAGAAGACATTTTTATCCTTACAGCATGAAAGATAAACAGCATAAAATAGTATGTAGCTTGTAATATCCAAAGGTTGGTTAAATTTTAGGCCTGTCAACTTCCATAGTCATTATGGCTGTCAATGTTCAGCTCTGTCCACTAACTGAAAAATTAACACCCTCTTTAGGTACTAAAGATATTTCTTAGATCACATGCACTATCACTATCCATGTGGCCCATGTCCACAGAAAGGTCATTGCTCCACTGCTGCTAGAGATTATAATGGACAGCATTGCTACTATGCATATTTTAAAATCCATTTTTTGGTGCCTTGAATGTGGATGGAGTGATCATTCTTTTGCATTTATTCAGCAATAAACTATGTGATTTATCTGCTCACTTTATCAATAAATTTCATATAGATGCTCTTTATATGTCAGCAGAAATTGGTGATTGTTGCAACATCGACACAAACTGAACACTTTCCTCTCCTGTCTCTCTTCATGGTAACTAAGCGATTATCCTCTGGGAGAATTTGGTATCCATTTGTACTCTACTCCTTACCCCTAGAGCTTAGCCTTGAAATTTTGGCTGGTATTCTCAGTACATAAATATACTTTGGAGATGTTAAGGGAATAAGGTGGTATGATCATGGAGGTGCATGACAGGTGATGTGTTGGTGAATAAGATCTGTCATATTAAGGTTTAAGGCATAAGGAGACAAGGCATACCACGAAAGAGGTGGACAGATTTGGTGAGTGAATTGTTTGTAGGTGAGGATGTCAGAGATACGATCTTTGACTGTGGGCAATGTAGATTTTTTGTGAGGATGGATGTTTTAAAAGAAATGTTAATTGCACTTGACAAATTGTTAATTTGTAAAATGAAAATTAGAAAATGTTTTAAATAATGTGGAAGTCTTTGTTCCTTTTAGAAGACTGGGCATTATTTGACAATTTGCATAAGTGAATTGAGAGGTTCTTTGTGCTTGATCCTTCTTAGTAAATGGGAATGGAGTTTAAGATGATAGATGGGATGTGTATGAGTGATGTTAGAGGATTTATGGACCTAATCCACTCTAGGGAAATAGGAAGTAAGTTAAGGATGATAGATTGAATATTCAGTTGATTTCAGTCCAACTTGGGCTGAATGCCTGCCATTGTGCAGAAATCTTTGTCTCATCCTTCTTTGGCTCAGAATAGTCTCAGAGATTCAGAACTTTTTTTGTTATATCATCAAATTATGAATTTAGTGTATTTCTTGCAATTTTATTGAAATATATTATGCTTTTGCAGGTTCAAACAAAGATATCAGAGAAGCTGATATTATTCAGTTACAAAATATTAGTATAACAGAGATCAAACCAAGCCTGTTGCCTATGGAAACTGATGTTATTTCATCTGAAGAAGATGACATACTAGCGCGAGAATCCCCAGAGAGTGATCACAAATCCAGTCCGAGCCCTGAGGATGATATAAAGGTTAGGTTTATTTTTGCATTCATGTTCAACAATTTGAATGCCTGACTGTTTGGTGTTTGTGAATTTTGAGGGCATAACCGATCATGTGCTTGTTTTTGCACAGACTTGCAGGTGAGTAGATGAGCATCTTGCTTTTTTTTTCTGGTTATGAAAACCAGAACTTTGATAGCTAAAACTTTTTTCGTAGTTATGCTTTTTTTTTCTGTATGGTATAGACTCTGGATGAAAAATGCTTAAGATGGTTTATGTGTCACCTATCCAAATGACAGACAGTTACAGACTGCTTTTTCCATCATCATCTTAGTGTTTCCATTGGTCATCCTTTTGTCTGTCACCTGTTAATCAGCCATGCATCCATCTTTGTGAGTCACACTGTAACATACAAATAAGCCTTGGTTGTAACTTGAAAAGTTGAAATCTGATACACATTAAACTATATGGCAGTTTCCCAGCTTCTAAAGAATTGATTGTTGTAAGACCCATAATCGTAGTTTGGATTTTGCTAAAGGTCTGCCTCTTATAAATAGGTTTAACCAGGCTCAAAACTTGTAGAAAATTCCTCCTTTGGTTATGGAACTTTTTATAATTTTTCCCAACACAGTAAACCCTGTTGTAATGGACTTCATTGTGTCAGAATAACAGACCCTTCAGACTCCACTAGACTAAGTTTTGGGATCTAACATTAATTTCTGTAAAATTCTATTAAATTGCACATTTACTCTTGGAAGTTAAGGTACAGTGGGACTGCCTTTGGGTTGAACAGAATAGTCTGTTAGTTCCTGACATCACTTTAGGTTGTCGAATGTCAGGGGAATACACGAAAGTTTGTTGTGCATTACCTTAGTTCATTTTTTCTTTATTTACTAATACACAATATTTTCTCTGCATACGTATGCATAGTTTTACATTGATATACAATAGTTTAATGGTCCAATGTCATCATTTGTGCCTTTATCACTGCAGAGATAATTTATGGTGAAATCTTGAGACAAAAGAAGACAGAGCTTGGGCACTGCTTACTAGTCTGAATTAATTGCCCCCACCTTGGTCTGCACATAAACTCTGTTCCGTTGTTATCATGCAACTGCAGTGTTTTATGGAGTACGAAAGCTTGTCTTTTTTAATGCATTATAGCAGATAAGAGTCGTATCAGTGTTGCACATAATAAAAGTTTCAGGAAACACTTCAGTTTTGTTGAAAAGCTGAAAATGATTGTCATGAGTATGGAGAGTGGCTTGTATCTCACATGCAGCCCCTATACAAGGTGATTCAGGTGATATCAGAAACACACATGGAGCTCTTTCCTGCAGAGTAATCTTTGTTACTCCCTGAACACCTTTAACCAGGGAGGGGACCACTATATGATTGTTAGACAAAGGTAACTTAACAATACATATTAAGTTGTGAATGTCTTGTTCCCCAAGGGAAGAATTCAGGTTTTAACAGAAATTTGCTTGTAATGGCCTGTTTTTTCCCCCATTTAGTCAGTTTGAACAGGTTTTCGAATGTAATTATAGTTTTATTTGAAGGAATGATGGAGTGAAAAAGGTTTTGAGTGCTCAGGGCTTGAATTTCGAGGAGGGTGAAAGGTGTGTTCAGAATAAAGTGAATTGGAAGTATGTGATTACTATTTTTGTGTTATGGGGAGAGAGTTTTACACTTGTGTTGCCTCATTTTGTTGGTATACAGAGGGAGTCATGCTGTCAATGACTGAATGAGGGTATATGAAGCAGCTAGTGGAAACTTTGGAAAAGTCTGTGAGGCCTGGTTGCAAGTACGGTCTATGGTTTTGGTGCATTAAGCTTGACAGCTAGAGAGAAGATATGAGCAGGTGGGGCCCTTTGTCTGTTCTTGGTGCTATCTTGCAAATGCTGAAAATGGTGAGCAGCTGTGAAAGAAAAGTTATATATACAGGCACCTCTAGATTTGTGTGATGATTATGTTCTTGAAAAAGATAAGGTAAATCAAAACGCATAAATCAAACAATGTAAAAAGTGGAGATCAGGGGATTTCATTTCAGGCATTCCTTCTCTGACTGAAGACCTTCATTCAAAAGCTTTTCCTTAAGTGATTCTAACAACTCCACCACATCACCCTCCTCAGCCTCATTAAAGACAACTTTTTTATTCCATTTCCACAATGTATGCCAATGGTTTCGACATCAAGACCCTGGAATCAATGAACAAACTGGGGGCAAGGTTTTTGCCTCACTCTGTTTATTCAAACACTAGTGATTTCCTTCTAGGCCATACCGATGATCTTGATAACATCCCTGAAGGTAAAGGACTTCCAGAATTCTTTGTAGCCTTCGTTAGCTTTGCAAATGTTCTCTGTAAATAGTAGGCCTTGAAAGTAGATATAGCCCCCTTGGTCCAGTGGCAGGAGTAGAGATGTAGTGTTGGGCAGAAGAAAGACTATTTTGATGTTCTCACTAAGGTCCTATATTGAAGGTGGATGGCCAGGGGCACTATTTTTAAGAAGGAGAATCTTGAAACTTATATTCTCCCTCAAACAGTACTCACTAAGCTCATCATGGAGCTTGGCAGCAAAATAATCACAGAAAACTTTTCCTGTCATCCACCCTTTCAGGTTTCTTTTCATATCTCTTAAGAACCTTTGGATTTTCTGAATGGTAGACTGCTTATGTTTAAGCTTAC
>JAUUEE010265255.1:0-12510 GCA_032361485.1 Panulirus cygnus | reverse complement strand
GAAAGCCAGGCATAATCGAAAGACACGCCTGGCGAAGGGTTTTAAAAGTACGGCCCTAAGAGAAACAGTGTAGCCTGCAAAATGTATATAGGAATAATTCACTCACTTGCTTGTTCTGTTGTGACTTTGTACTGGTAATAGTTGAAATATTCTCCACCAAACAAGAAACTAAACTTAGGGTTCTCCTTCTGCTTAGTCTTGGTCATCTGTTCAAATTCAGGACCATTGCGAGCTACAAACTGGGCCAGCTTGTCAATAATGTTCTTCAGCTCTTGATCTGTAAAGAACAAAGTATTCTGATAAAATTTCTTTACAAATGCATAACAATGATTCTAATAAACAAAAAGAATATCAGAAGTGCCTATGTATATGCAAGTCTATGCCTCTATAAAGTTCTATTCATTAACAAAATGGCTGAATAGCTAAAGTCAATAAAACATGGTTCTCCATCAACTAATCCCTTTTTTTGTATAATATATCTGGTTCCACCAACTCAACCAAAAAGTCCCCACTTGAGAAGGAGGAAGGGCATCAACATCTCTTAAGTTTATACTGCCACATAGATACATTTAGAAAATTCTACCAATTTAATATATCTATGAATTCAAATTGTGCCAATGAACTGTCAAAACTTGGAAAGGATTTTTATGTATTCACTGTGCTAACCACCTAATGAATCCTTCCAAAATCAACTTGGCAATCTGTTTATCATAATAGTTGACAGAGTACATAAATGCTGCAATGACTTACAAACTCTCATCTGTAAGGTTTTATTCATTTATACTTTTATTGCATAAGCAACAAATTGGGTCTGAAATGAATCATAAATAATCCTACTGTGATGAAGCTTGGTTAAATCTGATCCTGTTGGATGCATCAAAAGTGTATGAAGATAATCTGCAGCTAAACTGACATGTGTGTAGTATACATGTCCCAGGCTTAAACAGGATCATCATGGATTCATAATTACCTGCAATCACTCTATCTGAACTTCCTTGTGTGGCCAATGGATAATGAGTGAGTTATCAAGTAAAATCTCTTAAGAAGATATCAGCATGGAACCAAAATTTCAAAATCCACCATAACTAGTTCATTATCATGATAGTTTTCCTCTAAAGACCAACAATCAATTCATACAATAAATTGTTGGTCACCATTTGTGTCAATGTCATGAAACAGTAAAAGAAATGCTGTGATGTGAGACAGTTAAATAGCTAGATAGACCTCGATATGAAGATCAAAAAATAAATATCAAACAATGAAAAACAATTTGCCAGAAAAACGGAGTAAAGATTCATCAATTGAGAACTGAATGTCCAGTCTCAAAACAGTGTTTTGTAAATTACATGTTGATATCTTAATTCCAAGTGATAATCATAATGATCAAACTACAGCAGTGAATGTACAACCTCATTTCCTAGCTATGTGCAATAAACACCAAGTAATACCAGTTGCTGTTTGCACATGACGTGACTCTGGTGGTAGACTCCAAAAGGAACTCCAAAAGCTATTTGTAAAAGTAAAATACTTTTTCAAATATCCAGACGTGGCTTGTGGATATATTATTTCTTAAATATCCAGACGTGGCTTGTGGATATATTATTTCTTAAAACTGAAACTCACAGTTATTCCATGGAAAAATCAATAAAACTAATACAAGCATTAACTTTAAGCAGCTTACGTTCAAATTTAGTCCCGTCACCTCATTAACCCTAGAATCTAATAAAATTTATAATGGAATGGTAGGATTTATTAAGAATATATTAAAACCAAATGAGTTTGGCTGTTTCTTTATAGAGGATATGGAGAGGGAGGGAAATGCATGGTTTTTGGAGAAAGGCAGAAAGGAAGTATATATAATAAACTAATTAACAATAAATCTTGGGTTTCCACTTACCAACAAGGAGACCCTGAACTCTACCTATGCCTAAATAAAACCTCTGCAAGCAATGTCAGCCACAGACAACTATCGAGTACTGTAGTACTTGCCATTATGTCCAAGGTACAATGACATTAACTACAAATTATCAGTGGAGATGAAAATTATCCCATCATTAAGAGAATACACAACTATAAATTCTACAAATGGACTTATAGCTTATTACAGAACTTACCCTCTTGTCATCCCTACTGGGCACGAACATTACCGCCCCGATGCACACCAGCTGAAATATGGCACCTAGAAAGAGGCCATATTTCAACACTTCATCAAAAATGTCAGTCTCTGTAAGAGACGGATCGATCGCCATCTTGTTGTTGACAAATGTGTAAATGTTTGGCAGTCTTCTTGAAATGATATATTTCTTATGTACAGAAAGTATGTTGTTTATTATTATAAAAGCCTTAGATTAATTAAAACTTACTCTGATATAAATACATATTACCATTGTTTAAGATGAAGCCAAGGTCAATGATATCAGAAGTACTCTGAAATTCTAAAAACCAATGATAAATCTTAGTTAACTGAAGTTTTTTATCGGTTTTTAAAACACCCTTTGAAAGACTATTATTTTTCATATAATGATGTAGATACTATGCACTGCTAAAGTTGCAATACGGCCAAAATCCAGATTTTCTTTCAAATCTACATTCCTGTTCCTTGCTATTTTTGAATTGTTGTGCAATATTTTTTTTTTCAATTTTATTGTTTTTTCTAGGAGTAATTACTGTCGGAGCAAGGGATATGTCATAAGGTGAACCATACGAATCAAAAATCAGCTTTGTATTTGAAATCCGCCATAATGTATCAGCTGCCCCTGGTCTTACTTGTGTACGATAACGTCCGAAGTAACATCTGGCACGATAATCTTGAAGCATCAGAATTAAAGATTCTGAAGGGAAAGGATGAATGCACATATATTTTCAACAAATTTGGTAAACTAGCACGTACAAAATGATGCCTCTATGGTAATGTAAAAGTCATACAGGCAAAGAGTTAGTGGATTTCATGTTAGGAGTTTAGCCATATAACCGCGACATACATTCTGAAGGAAGTTATATGAACTTTTTATGTATTCTGATAAACCAAGCATCAGTCAGTGCTATGTATTTAACGGTCGAGCAAGAAGGAAGCGCAAAAGACAATGAGCAAGAAGCATTCATTCATTTTATCAATACACCAACTGTAGTGGAATGGCAACATTATAATCTCTAATCTGGGTCATAATGAATGTTCTGGGATAGATGATGTTCACTGTGAGTGTTAAAAGAGAGTTAGGCACAAGTAATTATGACAGAGTGCTACATTTTTACGGTGAGCGATAAGGTACAGGTAAAACATACCTTCAGTCATGGCCATCTCGGGTGATAAAATACAATGACGGTGTTAATCACAGAGCCCCTCATCGCTGCTCGAGGAAGAAGGACATATCATACTGATCATTCCTCGTGTAGTAATAACGTTTTCCACAAGTACGATTGTGCTCTTCGTTATGATCATCATATAATGTAAGGGGAGAGGAGCAGAATGCTATACATTGAATTACTTTTGGAGTGGAGACTGCATGCCAAAGATTTATGAAAGTGTTGCAAGATATTCCTTGAAGTCCATGGTAACGAAATCGGCACAAGATATGGAAAAGAGGTGTGTACCTAGGAAAGTAATAGTGTGTTATCGTAAAGGGAAAATTCAGTATCCAGGAAACGCCTAATAGGTACAAGAGGGCACGAAATTAATACAAAACGACTAAAAAGATGATAAAGTAATCAAAAGTATTCACCATAATCAATCATAAACGCAAATCCTCTCTGTTGGTATTATTACAATAATTATATGATTTTCACCATTAATACAAGCACGATTCGTCACTACTATTACTGTTATTTTTGTCTGCACATAATCTATCAATGTGCATTATCATTATTATGATTAGTGATAATTTCTCAAGTGAGACAATAAGCTGAGCACGACAATTTTGTTGCCATTGTGAGATGATCGTGGCTGAGCAGCAGGTGTACGAGCCGGGGAGCTGTCGAGCTGTCATTTGTGGATGATTGTCAACAACTTGGTGGCCAAAATGGTTAGAAACTATTTCTTGTTATTCTAACATTATGTTTGTCATTTTAGCCAAGCGCTTGCAGAATGTTATTTTAACATGACTGATTGCTCTTGACAGGGAATAACGAATGTGCATTGTATCTTTGTATGGAAGGTGGACTTAATGTGTACTACAGCAGTCGAATATATTTTTGCAACTCTTTTCTATTTATATTTGTATATGATGAAATATAACTGTCATTTATCTGTTGGTAAAGTTCCAGTCTATGGGCATCACAGAAACAATTTATAGGTTTTGGTTTAGATTAAGGAAGCATGATATGGAGCATTATTAATTCCCAGTAAAAAGTTATGAGGGCTATGAATATTATGTTAAATGAAAAAATAGCCAATAAAGCGGTATTGCTGATCATCTGAATCATTGAAAATCTCACTCAGCTCCTCAACAACTCTTAATTGACAATTTAGGCATGAATTTTGGAAAAGTTTTGGATTTGCTCCTATTCTTATTGGTTTCATTTTTCCACCCATGTCAACCTCCTATACTTGATCTTGCTCTTTTATATATACCATTCAAACCCTGGCTGGAGTACTATTTATATATTTGCACAGCATATCTTGAAGCTCCTTTTCTTTTCAGTATCTTCTATTTTACCATTTCTTCCTCTCTTTCAATCTTCCCTCTGTACTTGAGGCTGGAATGACCCATGTTCCTACTCCTTCATTTTAAAGCTCTCCTTTCACCACTTTGCCCTGGTTTCTAGCTGCTGAACTGTATATTCCAGTTTGTTACCATAGATATGTGATTCAATATAGTTCCCATGATTCTGTCTCATTTAATCTGATCTTCTCTGTGTTTATGTTCTCACTTTCTTGCCAAGCAATCAAACTTAAACCTTACATGATCACTTTTTCCAAGGGGTTTTGTATGGATCTTGCTTTTGGCATTATTTCATCAGTTTTCAAAATTATAACTACAGGAACAGTAAGTCAAGATGAATTTAAATAGAGATCAAGTGCTTTATGACTTTTAAGAAAAAGTATTAAGTGCCAATGGCAGCAGAGGTGCAAAATTAGTTGCGTTAAGGCCGTTTGAAATGGGTTAAGAAGAAAAAGTTAGCCACATTTTGAAGGTTTAGACTTACCAGTGTACAGTAGGATCAGTGTGATAATGAAGACCATAGGAATGTCAGTTTTCACCTATGTTATAAAATTGATGATATATAGAAGTAATGCAATGGAAGCTTAGAAAGACTGTTGTGTGTCTGGATTAAACAAACACTAGAATTGGTGTGTGAATTACTGATAAACACTTATAGCTCCAAGCAAGGCAAAAAATTTTAGCATTATTATAATTTTATTATAACACTGTCAGACATTTTTAAATGTTTGATAAATATGTATTAAAATGAACTGTTAAAAAACTTTCTGTAAGCTTTATATACTATCATAGGTTAAAATTTTTTTGTAAGATTTTGTATAGTCATATCATGAGTTTGAAAATTGGTTTTGCTGGTTACAGAATTTTTGTATTGAAATCTTTTCAAAAACACATTAGTCCACAGTCTAAGTAGGGTGTACTTCATTGTGTAAGTTGGGTGTACTTCATTGTAAGAATGTGCAGAAATAGGTATTGATGCATACATGATAAAATTCACTGGAATTTTAGTGATGTATTCAATTTTTATATGCAGATCAGTGAAATATAAACTGTTTTCAAGGCCTTTTTGATGTTAAAGGCATTTTGTAAATCAGTTTGGGTACATTTATATCATTTTTTTTTTCTGTTTCTTTAACATGAATCTGTTTTATTTCCAGATTAGGGTAGAATCCATGTCGAGGTACGTATCGCCAGTGAACCCAGCGATCTACCCACACCTCACTCTTGTACTCATGACTATTGGTATCTTTTTCACAGCTTGGTTCTTCGTTTATGAAGTTACATCCACAAAGCTCACCAGAGATTTCTTTAAGGTACTTTACCCAAAGAAAATATGGTATTATGTTTTCAGACATACAGTGAATTTTGTTAGGTTAGGTTTGGTTTGATTGAATTTGTTTTTCTGATGGTTTTTGGTGTCTTTAGAATGATTCTGACCTTCATTTCTATCACAAATCTCTACTTTTTTGTGATTTTCCACTACCAAAACCCCCAGTCCCGCAGGAGGTCCCCCATTATTGTTAGATAAAGGGGGGATGTCTCAAAAGGTTGTCATTTGCAATAGACATGATGATCAGAATTGTGCAAAATGCATCAAAAACCATCAGAAAAACATAATTTCAACTGCCAAACAGGTGGATGTCTAATACGGTAACTTTACTGGAGATACTTTAACTGAAATAGTTTGAAGAATGTAGGGGCCATATACAGAATATTCACTTAGACTCTTTTGTCAAATGTGCATCATTTGTGAAGAGTAAGTACCCTGGAGGTTATGTTATAATATATTTCCAGTAGCTGGTGATGCAAGTTGCATTTTAATGGCCTCACATTTCTCAGACCAGTTTGCAACGATTGCTTATCACACAGCCAGAACTTCTTTCGCATGGTCAGAAATGTTTACATATTTTTTTTTCCCACAACATTGATAGAGTTATTTTGTATCATTTTATTTTGAAGAAGAGTTTATCTACCCTGCTGAATGGTTGAACCCATGAAATTGTTTCTACCAATGATTGAAAATTAAAGCTAGATTTACACAGTTTCCCACTGTAAATACTTCCAACAATAATGTATGTTTATTTTATCCGAAAGTTCATTAAAAAAAAAACTGTGTACAAGGGGTATGCCATGCCAACCTGAGGCTGAAAGATGCTACCCACAGAGACTGGGGCATGTAGAGCATGGTAAGGGCTCCTCCTACTCGAAGCACTGACTAGCCTTGCTTCAGTAGAAACCTCAGTAACGCAGTTTTTAACCATGAAATTGAAACCCAAATTTTTATGATGCAGCCTATGTAATTATTTAGCAAGTGCATAAAATTTTGTGCAAGACAAGCTACATGGATGGCCTGAATAAGGGTAAGATTTACCCAGTGTGCCAGGACATGGAAGGGGTAATACAGATTATTTCATCAGTAATATCGTTAAAGATGAGAGAATATTCTAGATATTATGTCCATCATTCTGCAGACATTTAAAAAGTTATTTTAGATTGTATGTATAGAAGGTATTTTTTTTATGTATATATAGTGAATATAGTGGAAGTTTCAACAAATGAAATTTTCTGGGTTCATCACGATACTGTTTGTAACTGTTACTAAAATCACTTTGTAGACTGATGTCTATCTTCTGTGAGTGGGCAGTCAGCTTTGAGATCAAAGGAAATCACAGTTGTGGTGAACCTGAATAGTAGAATTATGTGAAGTACTTTAGCCATTATTAAGAGTTGGAACTCAGGTCCTCACTTTTTAGTTATAACAACAAAGCTAGGACACCCGAAGGTATTATCATTATTATCACATTTATTGCTGTTAAACTACTTGATATTCCGATTGTATAGCAGATTCATTGATGTTAGTGAGTGGTTAATTTATGCATTATAAGAAAGTCATGTCATTTGTAATATTTAAACTGTTGCATTTATTTACAGGAATGCCTGATTGCCCTTGTTGCTTCTGTTTTTATGGGCTTTGGTATCCTGTTCCTGCTGTTATGGGTAGGAATATACGTGTGAAGGCAGGGTTGGCCTTACCATAGATTTCAGACAAGTGTGAAAGATTATATGAAAGGTGAGAACTCTTTTGAATTACTGATCGTTTCGGTTGTACCTCCCCTTTAGTGCAGGTCAAAATTGGTTTAGATATTTTTGCCTTTATCACTCTTTCAGTGTGTATCATGTTGCTATTTATAACACTCATAGGTGGGTCTTGAAAGTAGTCTTGTTCATAGATTAAGAATATATAATGATGAATAGAAGATATTGAATTTATTACGTTGTATAAGTATTTGAAAATTACATAGCTATGTTGATGAGGTTGAGTAAAAATGGTAGTATGTTTGTTTGTTCCACATGCTGGTTATATATCACATTTTATTTAGTATAACATACATTTAAAACAATATCTTATTTAATGAGAGAATTGCAACTTTGACTCTAATGTTTTTTTGTATGCACTAGGCGAAGCACCTTTAGATAGCTATGCTGCCATCAAGTGATGAGCATCAGGTACTACAAAAATTTAAACTTTGTTTGATCAAGCATTATGTTATTTTTGGCAGTATAATAATATCCAGTCAGGTAGACTTTCTTAAAGAATTAAAAGAAAAATTCTTGTGGTGAAGACAAGGTTTTATCGTGACACGTTTTACGGTCATCTCCAGATGAAGGTTGCATTTTATTTTTTTAATACTTTCATCTCATTCTACAGGATGTATTTCCTTTCCCTCCTACTTATTTGCAGTTTACCACACTAGTGAGGTAGCATCAAGAACAGATGATTGAACCTTAGAGGAGAAAGTTCTCACTTGAACTCCTACTATGTTCCTTCTTTTGGAAAGTTAAACAGAAGGGGAGTATTTCCAGCTCCCCACTCCCACCCATTTTGTGTTGCCTTCTACGACATGCAGGGAATATATGGTTAGTATTCTTCCTCCCTTATATATGTTTTAATTTTTAGCTGTATGTTTTCTTTAGGATTTTGTGTCAATTTTTTTATGCATCTTAATATTTTTTTTTCTTTTCAGGCACCAGTGCATTCCAGTTTAGTTTCTTTTGACAAATAAAGAGTTGGTCTTTTCATATGATTATATTATTATCCCATAATGTGGATAAGGTACTGGAACTTTTAATTTCAATATTTTATATTATTTTATTATTATACTTGATCGCTGTTTCCCGCGTTTGCGAGGTAATGCCAGGAAACAGACAAAGAAAGATCCATTCACTCACATACACACATGCACAATACATACATATTCATACCAACATATATATACATAAGTGTACATACACATACATATACACATGTACGTATTCATTCTTGCTCGCCTCCAACCATTCCTAATGCCACCCCGCCCCACAGGAAATAGCATCGCCACCCCCTGCGTCAGCAAGGTAGCGCAAGGAAACAGACGAAAAGGCCACATTAGCTCACACTTAGTCTCTAGCTGTCATGTATAATATACCGAAACCACAGCTCTCTATCCACATCCAGGCCCCACAGACCTATCCATGGTTTACCCCAGATGTTTCACATACTGGTTCAGTCCATTAACAGCACGTTGACCCCAGTATATCGCATCGTTCCAATTCACTCGACTCCATGCACTCCTTTCACCCTCCTGCATGTTCATATAAACTTTTTCCTCATAGACTTTTCTATGTCCTGCATGATCGAGGTAACTTAAGGAACAAATGAACAGAGGAAAATAATCCTTGCTTGGCTTTTCTCTATAAATGTATTTTTCATGTTCCTGGAACTATCTAGCTAACATGGGAAATAGTGAACAGGTATGTTACAAAAGAAAAACGTTTATAGCTGTTCCTGGATTCTGCTTGCCCATGGTTATGGCATGAATGGAAAGTCATCTTTGGCGAGGGTGTATCATTGTAAATGAAAGGGAGTATATTCTTATCAGAGAACTCTCCATAGGAGTCCATCATTACTCTGCAACTGGAAGTAATGCAGCCTCTGAGCTGCAGGAGCTCTTGGAAAGTGGATCCTAATGTAACACCAGGAATCTTACGAGAAAGGTGTCCTGTGGGTAATTCACACATGCACACGCACACACACACACACACACGAGAGAGAGAGAGAGAGAGTTTTAGAGAAAGGAGTTTGTGTGCAATGAACCTCTCAGATTTCTGTGAATGAGTGAGCAGTGTCTTAGACAAAAGGGAAGACTGGGTTGGTTGATTGTATCTAGACTGCCTAAAAGCATATGACACTACCACAGGGGATGCTGATTAAGAAGCTGGATCATCAGGCAGGTATAACGTGGAAACTCCTTTATTGGATGGATAATCTGATGCAAAGGAGGCTGATTATGAAGCTGGGTCAATGGGCTGGAATCAGGTGGAAATTCCTTAGGTGGATAGATTATGTCCGTGAAAACGAAAAAAAAGGACATGTCAGAGGAACCTTCTTGAAGTGGTTTGAGGTCACTGTTAGAGTGCAACATGGTTCTGCTGTAGGACCATTACTCCTCTTGATTTATGTAAATAACTTGCATGAAGGTATGGATTCCTACCTTGAATATGTTTGCAGATGATGCAAAGGTCATCAGGGAAGTGAAAGGCATAGAAAATTGCCTCATTTGGGAAGGGGTCCTTTCACAGACTCCAAAGTTGGTCAGATGCATACATTGTTGATGAAATTCAGCTTGAGTAAATGTAGAGTAATGAGGATGTGTCACAGTGAAAGAAGGCCTCAATTTGATTATTATCCAACTGGAAGCAAGACTTTTAGGATTGAGGTTGTCCCTAACTCAACTGTCTGCTAGCAAATATTATAATAGCATTCTAGATCATGGGAAAGGGAAATATCCTCCTAGCTGTTCTCTTCATACATAAGGCCAAAATTAAGATATGTCTCTCAACTTTGGTCACTACAACTAAAGAAGCACAATGCACTAATTGAGAAGGTCCAGAGAAGAGCAAGAAAGGTTGTACCAGAATTAAGAGACCTGAGTTACAGGGAAAGAGAGGAGTGAAGGGTTTTTAAAACAGATCATTGATGTAAACTGTGAATAGTTCTTTGAGAGGTGTAAGGATGCATGCAATCAGAGGACATTACTTGAAATTATGTGGGAAACTTAATGAAAAAGATGAGATGAGGAAGTACTTTTTTAGCATGAGAGTGGTAGATGAATGGATAAAAATGTCTGAAGACATGTTTAATGCCAACATCATACAGAAACTCATGTTGTATGTTAGAGGATGGTCAAGAGGTGGGGCCCCATGAGTGTAAAACTCTCTCCCTGTACAGTAAAGTATGATAATTTTACACACACACACACACGTGTATGTATTTATACATTAATATATATTGAGGCTTTATTTGATCAGACTCCCCTTCCTACTGAATCTTTATGGTGCTCTGGTTAATTGAATGGAGATTATATATGACTTCAGGTCTGGAGATTATATATGACTTCAGGTCTGATATGAATGGTTGGTATCTGTCCCCATCCCATATTACCTGTATCTTTATACTGCAATTTTCAGTGTACCTAAAATATTGTTAAATTTGTAAAAGCTGGTTGTTGAAGTTTAAGTGACCCAGAAATCCTTGAATTTTTCCTTATGAGATATAATTGATTTTGTAGATCATTGGTATGGAGTGGAACTTTTCCTTTTTAATCTTTTTGACCCTGGCTGTCCTCTCTTCTCTGTCACATATTCTGTTTTCCTCTTTGTACTGCTGTGTTATCACTCATTTTCCTCCCTCCTCACCCATCCTAGCACCATCCCATTGCCGAAAAGGAGCAACATGTTGTAGTGTGTTCCCCCATCTACCGTCCGTCCTTACCTATTCCATACCCACTTATAGTTCCTCATCCTCCTCCTGTTCCATCCTCAGGTTCCATCAGACTACAGAACACGGTCAACAGGTTACTGGAGGCGATGATCACGCTGGAACCTATCCTGGTGAAGGTGACAGCCGTCGAGCTGGAGAACGACAAGAGCCGTGACCCTTTGGAGACCTACAGCTCAATCGTCGAGATCGCCTTCGTCATCATAGACTCAGATATGATGATTCCGAAGTTTGTGTATGAACAGTAAGTATAAATCTTATCCATAATTTTATTAGAAGGTGTATGGTAAATTTTTTTGGATATGGATGTGATGATGTCTGAATAACTGGAGGATGATTTCAGAATCTGTGTATGATCAACCTGTGCATGAACCCTTCAGTGCATGATTATTTATGTACGATATTTTTGGATGAGACATATTTTACAGATGGTCTATGCTTGGCAATTTCTAAGTTTCTTTGGGAACAATAGACATATGATTATTCCAAAATTCATCATTGTACAGTATGTTTTACTTTTCACTGTATGTATCAAAGTATAAGACTGATATACAGAGAATGAGTATATATTTTTATATCCAAATTTGACTATTAGGAAAATGTAATTGAAGATCCCCAAATGCATGTAGAATTGGAGACTTTATTATCATTCCTGAATTTTTGTTTTTATAAAAATGTGCATTCTCAGGGTTTTTTTTTTATGAATAAAAAGTGACCTGCCATTTCAAAACGTGTGCATGAAAAGGTATGATGCTCCAAGATTGAGGTGTGAACTGTAGTTATATTTTATGATTCTCAAAGTTATTTTATGCTGAACATTCAGCATATATGTTTTACTGCTAAGTGATGTGATAAATTATGTAGTGGTTTATGAAGAAATAACATCATTTACTTTTTACATAATTATTTTTCTACTGATTATTTTCTAGAACAATTGATATCCAAAGCTGTGTCTCTGCTTGCTATATTATTTTGTTAACATAAGAAGTGGTACAGTGAAGTACAGTATATAGTTCAGTTCTTTTAACTAATATT
>JAUUEE010254187.1:0-12657 GCA_032361485.1 Panulirus cygnus | reverse complement strand
ATATAGGACTGAATAATGTTTATTGTGATCTCTATGGGAAAAACAACTGCTATGCAAGTGAATATCATCACCTCTATAAAGCTAATGCATATTTGAAGACGACAGTTTTATCACATCTGAAGGTTAGGTTAGGTTAAGCAGCGTTTCACCCGTGGACTGAAGCTCCTGAAGCTCAAGGCTGCCCTGCAATCAGGAGCAGGGAAGTGATGGACTCCTCTGGAGCAAACTAGTTCTTCGGCGAGGTTGTACCCCTTCCGTCCAGTGACGATTGTTGACACGACCTCGCCAAAAGGGACTGTCTTCTCTATCGCTATATAACCTCATGCAGGCGGAGTACGGCAACGCTCAGCGTCACTGAGACAACCGCATGGTCAGCGCATATTGGCGGACCAGTCAGCTGAGAGAGACTGTGTTTTGCAGACCCGGGGTGGGGCGGGGGTGGTCTTCTTCGCAGCACCGTGTCGGACCCATCATGTCAGACCAAACGCGTGAGATACCACGACCGTCCTACTCTTGAAGGAGCCAATACACCGTCGCCAGCGTCGCCGCCAGTAGAGAAGGCAGGAAGGAGGCGCTGGGAAACGTCGGGGAGGCATTGCTGGGTCCTGGACCTTCATCCACTTCGGCGATGACTCTGGCGGGAGCGCCGCTCCCTCCACCGATCTTCATGGGCATTACCGTCACGTAGAAGCCAGAATCCGGGAGCTGAGGAGAGGAAAAGAGAGAGAAAGACAAAGAGAAAGAGTAAGGAAGAGAGACTGAGAAAGATATGCATATGTGCTAACCTACATCATCTACAACTAGAGCCTTAAAAGTGATCCATTGGTTTCTTGCTAGTTAGAATTCCTTTGAATTCCTTTCTATCTGTATCAGGTCAACCAAGATTCCACTTCATCATCCCTCACTTCGTACTTGTAAAATGCCTCGTGAGAGGGGGTCGCACTATCAACACTGCTCCTGGGGGAGTTATGTAGAGGGCACAAGATGGTTTCTACTGATATCTTTGATATCCAGTGGGAAAAGGAGCATCCAGCCAATACTAAAGTTAGGGTAAGGGAAAACAAATTAGTATAGCCTTGCAACATGTAACGGGCCGTGGATATAAAGTCATGGACTAAAGTTCTTTTTTAATGCAAAGAAGTTACTGAGTTTATCATCAGATATTGCCGCCTTCGTTTGGTGAGATTTATATTTTCACAAGTGTGAAGGATCGTCTTGTGTGCACTCTAAGCTTTTAACTCATCAATTGTGATGCATAGTATTCTACAGTACCTCTGTGAGTCTTTCGATTCATTCTCTCTTTCTCAAAAAAAAAAAAGCTGAACTCATTAGTGTCCTCAGATCTCTCAAGGCCTCAGTGACAGAACACACAAATCGACAGCAACAGTTGTTTGAAGATTCAGCCTTTTGAGGAAACACATATTCTTCGGGTTTGCCAAACTCTATCGTATGCAAATGTACCTCATCAAACACCCCCCATAGCTGACAGAAAAGAAGACAATAATCACGTCCTCACAAATATACAAGATCTGAATAGACGAGTTGACATAAAGACGCTGTTTGGACTCGAGCATCTCCTCACCTTATCCAGGTTGGCCACATTCTCGACGCCGTAGATGTTGTTCTGGAAGAGTTTGACTTGGGCTGGGAAACGCACCGAGGTGCCCTTGTCAAGCGAGAGGGTGTCGATGCCCACGCCCACTACGCCCGTGTCGTGACCGTGAACGCTGCCGTGCTTTGCCAGCCACTCGGCTGCTCCTTTGCCAACCCCTGGAAGAGAGAAGAGAAAGAGAGAGTTGGAGATGTTAAAAACTTAACCTTGAACTATATCAAAGCTCCGGTTCTGATTAGATTTACCTGGGAAGTTTAAGTTATTCAGTGGGTCCACTCCACTGTAAAGACCTGAGTTGTTCACCATGTTGCCCCATCCTGTGCGGATGAAGACGAGAGCTCCGTCTGGGATGACCCCATTCTCCCTCTCCCAAGCCTCGAGATCCCCTACAGTGACCTCGTAGTTCTTATTACGGGACTGTTTCATGTTCTTGGACACATCCACGACCACACCTACAAGACACAAAAAAACACAGACACACACACATACAACCATAAGAGACAATTGGAGTTCAGGAAGTGGTGATGTAAACCTATATGAGACAGACTCGTGTTAGATATTACCGAATCTTAGAACAGAAAACAGTAATGATAGAAATATCAAATGTTTGGTAGTATAACTGGAGATTAGAACACCAATGAACAAATTTTTACGATATCTGATGATCATTTACGAAGGTTTATGAACATCCTAGAGTGAGATTCAAGAGAGAGGGAGAGATGGAGAGATACACGAATGTGCATATAGACGGAAGGGCCTTTTGTAGCTAGCTAAGACTCAGGCCTGGTTCCAGCCTGACTCCAGCCACTATCTCTTCCTTCCTTCCTTCCTTCCCTCCTTCCTTCCAGGCAGATGCCTTACTTACCTGGAACCCTCCAGAGTCTGTGGTTGGGGATGTCCCTCACGGCCCATCCAGTCTCGTAGTGGTGACGAGGCGCGTTGACGTGCGTCCCGGAGTGTTCCGACGAGCAGAAGCTGCGTACCTCCATTACAGCAACCCATTTACCATGAAAGAACTTCTCCTTGCCTTGAAATTCTGTGAAGGTTCCAGCCCGGGGCCTAGCGGGGTCACTTAGGGATGATTCAGCATCTTAGTCAGGCTAAACTGACTAAGCTGTTAGCACTGTACAATGAGTTTTGGACGTCTCGAACGTTTCCAAAGTCGTGGCACTTTGCGCACATCATCCCGTCCCAAAGGGTTCCGGACGCCTTACGAATACCAACCAGTTCGTTTCGACCTATTGCTTTGAAGAGCTGCATTTGTAAGGTCATGGAAAGAATGGTAAATAAAAGGCTATTGGTCTAAGAGGTTATTTACCCATTTTTGAGAATTTTTTAAGTAAGAGAACTTTCGCTGTTAAACTTGCTGCACTTGACGTAGTCTCGGATACTTTTGTCCAAGAAAATGGGGTGCCGCAAGGCAGCGTTCTAAGCCCAACATTATTCAACATTATGGTTAATGATATACTGACTCCAGCTTCCGTCCCTCGAAACCTTAGATACTTAATATATGCTGACGATTGTGCAATATGGCACTCTTCCTGTAATGCACAATTTTCGGCTGAACGAGTTCAAGCCACGCTTGAACACGTTCATCGTTGGGCGACACAGTGGGGTTTAAACTAGATAACAACCCGATCCCTTTTCGCAGTAACGTAAAATTCTTAGGTCTACATTTCGATAGACGTTTCACTTGGAAAGCACATATTGGTTAGTGACAGCACTAGTATCCCGATTCCTCTATCAATTTTTAAATTACTGAAACTGAAAAACTGAAACCTAGGGCTTTGAGTGTGGTGGGTGACTGTCACTCAACACACTCCTGGTCCCGTGTGGAGCGGGAAGGTACCGTGATGGGTTCCATGGTGGCGTTGGGCTGATGGTCTGCTGATTATTTTAAATTTTGATCTATATGCATATGTACGGTGAAGGTCTATCTCTATTTGTCCTATCTCCTTCGTAGTCGTTTCTTTAACTACAGTAGTGGGTGCAGTACCGACCGGGCGGTTCTGCCGTCATGTTAGTGCAACATCCACTAAAAAAATTTTGTATTTTCCTTATACATTCATTATTTCATATCTATCATGTATGCATATCTATTCAGAAAGGGTTAGGATGTGTTTAGCTTTTAGGGACAAGACTTCAAAGTCTAGATCAAATGGGGCTGCAGGCCTAAGGACCTCTCTTATAGGTCGCTGGTCGTAAAACCCAAGAAACGAACGAACTGGGGTAACCAACGTGAAACTGTGGGATACCACCACCACCACCACCACCACCAAAGTCCTAACCAAAGCTACTGTCACGCCCCTCACCCCCTCCCGGTTCACTTCCTTACAAATAGGGAAACCACATAGACACACACACACACACACACACACACACACTAAGGAAAAATGTCTTTACCTGTGCTATCCAAGGCCTGCTGTGCCGAGGAAATATGACAAGAGGAGGAGAAGCGAAGCGTCCGTACGCTCCGGCCGTTGGCTTGGATGAAACTGCCACCGGCGACAGAGAGAGAGAGAGAGAGAGAGAGAGACGTGTGTGTTTGTGTGTATGTGGGTGTGTGTGTCCGTCTCCTGCGCGTAGAAACAGGACTTTGAACAACATTGGCCTTGACTTGGAGGCGATTTATCTGTTTTTTTTGGTGTGTGTGTATGTCTCACACCCCCACAGCGACGGAGATGATGACTATCATCTTCTTACAGTACACAGATGAAAAAAGAATGAAAATGTAGTTAAGAAGGGTGGTTACAGGAAGTGTTTTACGGAAGATTAGGGAGTGAGAGGTGGGTGAGAGGAGAGAGAGGTGGTGTGGGTGTGTGTGTGTGTGTGTGTGGCTGAATCTAAGCAAAGGACAAAGTACTGCAAGTAGATGACTCTTCTTTTTAGAGAGGTGGTGTCCGCACGGGTTAGTCTGGTGTAGGAGCGATGACTGTGTGGTGTGTGAAACACACTATTACGTGGGTACAAAAAATATTTAGCCTCCAGTGAAGTGTTCGTTGTTAAGATTTGTCAATTCAATACGTTCCTTCTCTCATTTCTTCAACCCGAATTTATTTCGTATGTCTTTTCTCTGTATCATTATTTCCCGACTTTGTCTGTACTTATTCATTAAACCTATTATCATCGTATTGTCATTATCATCATTATTATCATCATTATTATCAGTATCATTATTATCATTATAGGGAATAATTCCAAAATGCTTTATCAGTTGCGTTTGTGAGGGAAAAAGAAAACCGAAAATGCACGAAATATAGAATTTGAAATCGTGTTTGTTTACTCTGGATTCTTTCCTTCCCTTGCAGTAACAACGGATCAACTATAACAACGTACCTGTGCGTGCCAGCCCATCAGCCACCGGCGTCATTGTATACAACGATAACAGACATATTCGCACGGGCCACATGCACATTGAGAGTGTATGTGGCCCGAAGAAGGTGTTAAAGATTTTTCGGTTGGTGGATGTTGAAGTAGTTTGACGTTAACGGCCTTAATAACCCTGGCAGTTGATAGGCCTAAAGCCCAAGCAACCGAACAGCCAACCAACCCATCCGCTCATGTTATTGACACACACACGCATCCTCCACTCAGGCTGAGATGATAGCCCTCCTTGCTGCTCTTCTTGCTGAGGAAACAACCGGTGGTCTCTTCTCTCTGCTTGTCTGCTGCGATTCCAGGTCTGTTCTCGATGGGATCGCATCTGGATCGGGGGAGAATATGGATCTTATCCTCCTAATACGAGGGCTGACTTCAACACTTCAGGATGCAGGCCGTCCTGTGACATTCCCGTGGATTTCACGAAAATTTTCTCTCAACTCGAAAGAGCGAGATGAAAGAAGACTTAGCTCTCTGTTGTAGTCTACGATAATTCACGAACAGTTCTATGTGCCGTGGCCTTACACCAGACCCACCGATGATCACTCAACCACTGACAGCAAAAAAGATAGAAAGACTAACAAGGAAGGAAGAAAGAAAGAGCGAAGATGACGATGTAACTCTCTTGGCCTTGGCAACCAAGTCAACCCGTCCCAAGCGGAAATCGGGAATCATTTTAACTTATGCTTCACAGCGTTGCGATGATCTTGCAGAATCTTATCGCTCTTCTTTGTCTTATTTTGTTTTTCTTCATTGTTCATGAGATCGTGAACCTAAAACAATGACATCTATAAATAACGTTTTTTGATGTATTCCGTTTCTAACCTACGCCACCCTGCAGGGCTCCAGTGGAGCTGAGGAAGTCTAGGTCCTGGGAAATTATATAAAATAATATAATATAAATCTATACACAAGTGGCGTATGGAACATGGAAAGGAGTTAATGATACGAAATATAAAGATTGTAGGATAACGAAGGTCGTTCCCCAGTGATTGGCATTCAGTAATGATAACTGTCGAAGTGTTTGTTCCTCATTTTCTCTCCCATTCATCATCCTGTGACACTCGATATCATCAGTGATCTCTAGATGACTCCAAATGGTCCTTTTAGCCACTTTGTTCCTTCATATTTCTCTTTTTGTTCTTCCTTTCCGTGACAGTCTCACTGCAACCCTATTTTTCAATTGTTATATTACCATACATATTGCTTCGGGATTTCTAAGGAAGGATGGTCCCTAACTGCACCAACAGAGGAGTGAGACAGCCCTGATAACTCACGGTCATAAAAGTCTCGAAATAAAGGCTATGAGAGGAACTGTTTTCTTGCTGATACAATCTCCGGTAGCAGATGCCTAGAGCTCCTTAAAACCCTATGTTGCCTCCTCCTAGTATTCTTTCTAGTGTTCATTTTATATGACAGTGGTTCTATTTACAGATAGAAGTTCTCATCAAAGCTATAGACAAGGGCTACGTATATTAGTGGAAGTATAATGTGGTCTTAGAATTATCCCTAAAAACCTAAAAGAAGAATTTTCGGTGGGTCGATGTAGTACCTTAATGTTGACGGCCTTAATGACCCCACGGTATTTCATAGGCCTAAAGGTCAAACAGCCAACTACCCCAGACCACAGGAATGGAAGAAGAAAAACCCAGACAAATTGAGATGTGAGGAGAATTGTGATGACAGTAAATATAAAGGGGAGAATGAAGTTGGGTGCATGAAGCGTAGATGTAAAAGATGTTAAGTTTAGCTGAGAGGTTTAAGGTTTTATGATGTAAAATATAAAATCAGTCATGATTTTAATATCAGGGGAGGTCAAGTGGACGGTTTGACCGTCTCAAATCTCTTTGAGACCGATAGAAATGTGACTACTTTATCAAACATGCGTAGCAAGTCAAAGATTGCAAGGGCACTCTCTAAATCAAGACTCAAAATCAGCGATATCAAGATGTTTGCAGTTTACCCTTTCAAAACCTACTTCATTTTCTCCAAATGAATCACCACAGAAAATAAGAAAACTTATAGGAGTAACAGTTATAGATATTTTTCTCTAAGTGTATTTACGACCTACTAAATACTCATGCGTTTTCAGTTATATAGATATAACGTCTGGCATTAGTGAAGCTGGAATATGTCTAGGGCTGAAGTCCACTCTATCGATGCGTGGTAACAGTTCAGTTCCGGCTGAAATTCTCTCGAACCTAATTCCTTCTGTCTAACCTTCTTTCATATTAAGACATTCTCCCTTCTTCCTTCCTTCCATAATTTTTTATGTTTACATACTGTTCAACATCTTACCTTATGTGGAAGGAGTGGTCCTTAGTCTGCCTTGGGGTTGTTACCTGAGCAAACGCTCACAAGGGACGAAAGAGAACATTTCTTTGAAAAAGGATAAAGGTCTTCATGGGGTAGGACTGGGAAATTCGTGTGTACCATACATTCTGTCCCCATTACCAAGGCTCCATGCCATGCAACAATTGCCCCAGCTGCACCAAGAATCATTTACCTATTCATCTATGCAAACACAAGCAGAGTTTTTCCTGTGACAGGGTGGCTGTAAGTCACAGAACAGATGGTGGGCAGCAGCATACACTGACCCTACTACAGTGGGTGCAATTCGTAGACAGAGAGGGCCAAGAGACACCAAAGGATCATACTGCCTGGCCACTGTATAATCACTGCGGGGCCACTGTATAGTCACTCTCGGGCCACTGTATAGTCACTGTTGAGTCACTGTATTGTCACTCTCGGGCCACTGTATAGTCACTGTATGGTTGGTGGAACTTGATAGCCACCGAAGTGCTCAAGCGGTTTACGATGCAGCCCTACGACACCTTTCCCCTTCCTACGACAGTTAGGTGATCAATGATGGTAATTCCTCCCCCCTATCGTTGGTTGCTTGAGAGAGAGAGAGAGAGAGAGAGAGGGGAGATTTGTCGCGTAGACATATAGATAAACAGACCACGCAGACCCCAAGGTCCAAGCGAGGTGGGGGTCTGGCCCTTAACACAACTTAAGGAAAAAGGGAAATGCAGTTCCCCTTAAAGGCAGAAGAGGAAACGGATAGAGATGCAAAAAAAAAAAAAAATCACTCCCTCTCCCTAACCCTCCACTCCCTCCACTCCCTCTGGCAACACACCAGGAGGGAAGGAGGTAGGGGGGACGGGGAACTAAGAAAAACCTGATTTCCAGGAAAATATCTTCCTATTATCAGCCTGGCAGGAATGTACCTCGTTCCAGACGCCGAATCCAAAGAACGTCAAAAAGCAAGAAAATATTTCTAATAACGTATGAACAAAATACTGTATAATGACATTACGGCATTAAACATTCCAGTAGACGTTAGAAAGGAAAGTAAAAAGATGCGGTATGAGAGTTCAAGACAGGTGACGTAGTTAACCTTGGGCGGAGCATCGTGGGGGCGTTCTCAGTCACCTGTGAGAGTGTGTGAGTGTGTTTCGGCAACGCTGTGGGCTCCGTCTGCACATATATACTTCAGGAATACGGGTATTTACAGATATTCAGCACTGTAATTGTAATTAGATTCTAGAGGCTAGGGAACTGAAGGGTACATCATGAAGGAGTGTCTGTACCACTGAAATGGTACCAGCAGGTGTGACCTTGAGGGAACGGTGTAGGTAGCGTCAGACACACGTATGTTAAGGATGCAAGTGGGCGCCACCACCTGTGTTTGTGGTACCTGCCACTTATATACGTGGTCGGTACCAGAACAGGGGATGGAGAGGACACCCCCCCTTGCTGTGAACCAGGCTATGACCATGCATATGGCAAGTTCACTTAACACCAAACCTCCCTAGTGCCTTGCGTATCACAGCGTCACCACAAGCATACATTCATTTCTCAGTGTCTCGAACGACGTGTTGCAAAAGAAATGATGAACTGGCTAGGCTATACTTGGATGTGTTTATGGGATCAGTCGGTTGGTTGTACGGTAGACAGACTCAGGACCTGCCTAGCACGGGCCAATATTTAGACCTCTTGCAGCGTCCTACACTTTTTATGTTCTTATGTATCACGGACTTGCGACGTGTGACACATTCCTTCGGCACCTGTGGAGGAGGGGAGAGATATAACTGGTGCTTCTTTTAGGCACATCTTCCTGAAAATAGGGTGGCAGGCTTAGATCACGAAGCGAGAACGCAGACGACGTCATATACCCCCGTAGGCAGCGTGTTGAAAGACTGCTTACGTGGACGACCCATAGTCTGTCATCGGAGAGTGGTTACTTACATGCGGGTACAACTTACGACAAGATATTGCCCATAAATTCCGATTGAAAAAAAAGATTTTGTTTACGGCTTTGGAACGCGACATGAGGTGTCCTTTGTATATATGTTGCCCTACAGTCCTCCAGGATGTCATGGGACATCCCCATCTCAGGAGAGAGCCTAGGGGCGTGGCTTATAGAACCCATTTGTATTTATGTGTGTGTGTGTGAACTGAAGAACGGTGCCTAAACAGGTGAACAGAAGGGTATTAGCCTAAAGCTTTGAGGTATTAGGGACAACCATGGTCACTCTCGTAGTGGGGTGACAGCCAACGTGGGGGGATTTACGTCGTTCTCGATTCACTCTGGCAGGATGTGGGGAATACCAGGTGAGGAAATCACACACACACACACACACACACATACACACACACACACACACACACACGTCAAAAGCCGAAGACAGACTATAGACTACATCTAACGGTCGCGACCTGATAGGACATCTAGCCGAGGACCTTCACTAGCGCCTTCGGCAGTTGTCGAATCCAGTGCTGTAGCAGTAGTGGTGCTGGTCAGTGAAATGTCACGACTAAACTGTTTAGTCTCGTCACAGGAACTGAAAACGTAAAAGAAAAAAAAGAAAGGTATGAATATTACCTTTCTATGGCTACTATGTATTTATGGTTGTAGGTGAATTACACTAAAGCAAATCAATCATTCAACTATCCCATATTGGCCATAGGAAATCCATTTCAGTCAGCTCTGACTGGAGCAATGTTATCCATATGCTGTGTCTGCCTCGCCTGGCCAAAGTGGGTTGATTTTTCCCTACTGCTTATAGCATTTGCAGCCAGCCAATCTATCCCTGTTATTGTCCGCTCTGGCCACAGTATACCAAACCTTCCTGTCTCATCCCTTTGATTGCAAGGAGTCTATCCATCTACCGACCAAATCTGGCTACAGTGTAACTATCCACCTGTCGTCCCTTCTCGCCACAGATAATCGTTGTTCACCGTTTCTCAAGACAACTTGTGAAAGACAAAAGGTGTATATATAGAAGGGTGTTCTTTATGCAAGTGAAAAACACTGTTATCAGATTTTCTTTATCTTTTCTACTTCTTTTTTTTCAGCAAAATGTTGACCCTTCGAGTCTTGATGCTGCTGGGGATAGCTATAGTACAAGGCCAAGGTTAGTTGAACAGAATTTTTCATAGTGCATAGAATTTAACTTTAACTTTACAATGATTATCAATTGTCATCAGATACCCCTGTTAACAGTAAAAGTAATGTTGATTTGCACTTGCATTATATCTATATCTATATCTATATATAAAATGAACTGATCAATAAAAGTTAGATTATTGTATGTAAAAGAGTATACACACACATACACACACAAACACATACGCGCGCACACACACACACACACACACGAACGTAAGCCTCCCTCCCCATACAGTTAAAACGGGTAATAAAACATATACATACACACACGAGTGTAAACCTTCCTTTCCATACAGTAAAAACGGGTAATTGTACTCACACACACACACACACACCAAACATCTAGTAGGAAATAAGAAACGCCCTCGTGTCGTTGTGAAAGACAACTTCCTTTCTCTAATTCAACCAACCCCCCTTTGCGTCAGCCAGTAACAGGAGAGCCTGACACCCATCATAAACCACATATCCAATTTAACATTTCTACACAGGAATTAAAGGTGTTATCATTCCAGAGACCAACAAAAGGGATATCTTCACACACACCATCACTCTGGGAAACGCAGACGGTGAGTAACGCATCTACTTGTTGTATGTTGTGTGGAAGCAAACGTGAGGATTTGTGTTAAGTATTTTTTAAAAGGTCTTTTTAAAAAAAAACATGTTTTTGTGAGGAAGTTTTCAAATATCTCTCATGATTGTGTTTCCAGTGAGGCCACGAGAATTAGTGACTTGAACTACATCATCTTTGTGCATGTGGGTTAATAGATGAACCAGGAAAATCTGCTTTGACAATAAATATTGCTTAAGACAGAGTAGCAGAGTGGCCTTAAGTCATCTGTATAGAAAGATAGATAAATGTTTAATGAGAAAGAATGCTATAATTTCTATGACACAGGCACACACACACACACATACACACACACCTCTCGCATGTACATATACCTTCCGCAGTATAGCAATATAAACTAAGTTTGATCTATGGCACGTATGTGAAAACCTGTGATGCCTTTCAGGTACTTGTGGTGAGCAGAGCGAGTGTGATGTGTACTTGCCTCTGGCCAACCAGTTGGGGAACGAGCCGATGTGGCCGTTCTTCAGGACATCGTTCGGAAGGTGAGCTCTTTCTGGCCCAAGCGTTCCTTCCCATCGCTGATGAGAGATAGTAAGTAGGACAAATTCGCTTTGCGTCGCCTGGATGCATCGCATGAGTTGTGTTTCCCATCCCTCACTCAGATTTCTGCCGCACGCCATAAAAGACATAAATACGAGCGACAGCTGGATTTCCTCTCGCAGTAAATCTAACTTAGATTTCGTTATTTCACACTGACCTTTCTTCACAAATGAAGTTGCCTGTATGGTCAAGAGGAAGCAAGGAAAAGTTCGAATAGATTTGATACAGTATTTGTAGGTAACGGGTGAAGTCGCCTTTTACGGCGCTAAACAGCTTTCGGAATGACGCTCGTATGATAGAGGTTACTTAACGACATTCGATGGCCCAGAAGTCATTAGCATATACCGGTGATGTAGGAGTACACCTGTTTGATGTAGTTGTCTCCTCAGCGCACACAGAGAGCGTCCTCACGGTCTGTTATGGGCACAACTGAGTTAAAAAAAATGTGCAAGAAACTGCTCCAGCATTTTGTCTGAGATGACTATCATTTCAGCTCCGTTTGCACCAGTCACTAATTCAATCAAGACACAGTTGACTTGGTCGGCTACTCAGCCCACGCATGGCTTTTAGAAGAGTGACTGAGTGTTTCGAAAGGTTACAAGGGAAGCAGCTTGTGGCTATTAGATTTGAGTTTGGCGAAATCAATAGAGGGAACGTAACATTGTCTCAGTCCATCGTAGTCCATGATTCCTGATAGAGTCCACATCACTTCCCATGTCTATTTTTTTCTTTTTTCACACACCGTCTATCGTCCACAGGTTGCTGCTGAGGTACATGGTTCGGTGCTGCCAATTCCAGCACGAATTGCTGTCTAAACCGTCTCAACCCTCGACCATCATTCCAACGGAGAGGGAATGCGGATTCCCGGCGCCAGAAGCGTACTTAGACATCCAAAAGGTAGTGGTGGACTCCCTTCCTTTCTCTGACCTTGTTCGTAGAGAAAAAAATCCCATTTAGGGGACGGCAGCTCTCTCTCTCTCTCTCTCTCTCTCTCTCTCTCTCTCTCTCTCTCTCTCTCTCTCTCTCTCTCTCTCTCTCTCT
>JAUUEE010243124.1:0-12713 GCA_032361485.1 Panulirus cygnus | reverse complement strand
CACAACTTTCTTAATTTGGTGACATTTGCATGAAACTTGGTACATATAAGGACCATCCAAAGGGGGAGTTTAGCATATGATGATTATATCACTGTAAACTCAACCTTAGAATTAAGTTCAAATATGTGTTCATTTGATGACCTTCCCTTGTTTGGGTTATACCTTTCATATGTGATTGGTTATGTCTTTGCCAAACTTTATGCGGGAGTATCAGGTGGTGACAAAATGTTCCTCATTATAATTTGATCACAGAAACTTTAGACTCTGTTAAGGTCTAATACATCTGTAAGTTTCCTGAAAAGTGCTGTTAATACTAAAAAAGATTAAGAAAATAAGGTTAAGTTCCAGGATTTTCAAAACTCTCTTGGCTTTTCTTTTATTTGCTTAAAACCTATTTTTTTTTTCACTTAGTATTCTTAAACAGTACAACAGTTCTCTGATTATTCAACACAGACGCCTAAGAAACATAGTTAATATGTCAGGGTTCAAGACTGTACTGACAGGGAGGCATTGAGGTAAATAAACATATGGGTTTCATTATATTTATACTCCAGAAGTTGTTGCCGTGTGTCAGGTGTCACACCTCAGACAGCGATGTTAGCAAGGTTTGTTCTTTTCTATGGTATGTATTATATGACATATGTCTAACCACCATAGTCAGGTGTTTCACTGTAAATTCTACCAATGTCAAGCAGGGAATATTATTACTTTGTAGATACTAGTACTCTTATTTAGTACATGTACATCAGAAATTAAGTTAGAAATTTAAACAGCTTTTTCTGGATACATTTCACTTCCTTTGGTTATGTAACCATGTTTTCTACTGATACTGAATAACCCACATTTATAGTTAAAAAAAGATATATGTATTTCACAAAAAGTGTCCCCAAAGGTTCTCTCCTGTCCCCACATTTTTTATCTTTTTTATCAACAGTTTCCTCTCTTCCACAAAATATCAAATGCACTCATTCACTGACAACTCAACATTGCATTCATCCACATCCTTCATTTGTGCTTCTTTTCTCACTCGATCTGCATCTCATCTTAACATAGTTTCCTCAATAAACTCAGACTTGGACAGGATATCTCAGCAGGATAGACAAAATCTAGTAACGTTTAATGCCTCCAAGACTCAGTTTCTACCCCTCTCACTATCAAAAACTCCTTACAACTCTCTTCTCTCCTTTTACGGTTCTGTAATTCCACATTTTGACTCAGTGAACATACTTGGTTTTACTGTAACATCCACTCTTTCTTGGAAACCCCATATTACGGAAATAGCTAAGTCTGCCTCTAAGAAACAGGGAGGCCTGTTTAGATATTGAAATTTATTGTTCAATTTATATGAAGAATTGAGTATGGAGTACTGCTCTCACGCCTGGGTTAGTTCTAGCTCTGCATCCTTACTTGACAGAGTTGAGATGAAAACAGTTTGACTCATAAAATCTCCCAGACTAACTCCAAACTTGACCCCCTTGCCATATGCTGCAACAGTGGTTCACTTTCCCCTCTTCTATGGGTATTGCTTTGGTTTTTGCTTCTGGGAGTTGGCTGTTTGTGTGCCCCTATCACAAGCTGAATCATGCAACACTCGACAGGCTGCAGCATCACATGATTACTGTGTGGTCATTGGCAACTCAAGGATGAGCCAATTTGATGACTGTTTCTTTCCCTACACCTCAAAGCTTTGGAACTCTCTACCTTCTCATGTCTTTCCCAATAACTATGACCTGGCACATCTTAAAAGACCGGTTTTTCACTTCCTCCAAAATTTGTAAATACTTTCCCTTGTCTCTTCTTTTATCCTTTCATAATCCACTCTAAATTTCAATTAAGGCTCGGCCTTGATGTGGACTTTTGTCCGTGACTGAAGCCTCCGATGAAAAAAAAAGACCAGAACCTAGAGTGAAGTTAGTGGTGGTGCTACAGTAGTTTGGGAGAGAAGGAAGACAAATGCCACACCTCCCTCCATTTCTTGGCACCTAATTGTTTGGGGAGGGTTCATAATGGCTTTCATATGAATGTACTGCATTTTGAGCAATACATTTTTAACTCTGTAATATCTGCAGATATACACACTGACAATGTGCTTCCAAGTAGCTTAAGTTATGTTTATACGTCATCAGTAAATGAATTGTATTTGAGATAGCACTACCATTTTCTTGCCAAAATGATCTTCTGTAACATATCTAGAAGTTGTTTTCAGTTAATCTTTAAGTAATGAATAGTTCTAAGTGAAATCATAAGGTGTAAACATAATAAGTAAAATATATGTGGAATTACATTTATATTTTTATCATCATTTAAAGAAAATATATGTAGTTGGTGCCAGTGTCAGTAGGTAGCATGACATACAGCCCAGGCCTCCTCATGTGTGCACATGCTTTTTCTTTCTCTGGGTATCATCTTCAAAAGTTGAAAGGGGTTTCATGGTTTCAAAGCTCACTGTCACTTAGCACCAAATTCTTTATAGCAGGAATGTTTGTCGTCTTGTCTGAACATGGTATTCTACGGTCTAAACATGCTTGTCTGTCACAGCATGCTTGCCTTCCTGTGTGAACTTCTTTGTCTATACATGCTTAAGATCCTATCTAATCATATGTATCTTTTTTTTCTTTTTTTATGTTGAAGGCTCCAGTCACGGATACTTGTTTTCCTATTTGTATTACATTTTCTCCTAAACATGCTTGTCTTTCTTTGTAAGTATACATCTGCTTTTACATCTAAGCCTGAAAAAGAGAAAAGTGATGTGCATAAATAAAAAAGGGTCCTTGTTTAGACATGTAAGGGAACAAGATAAGATAGTGTACATTGATTTTTTTATACCTGTTCTTAATACCTGTTCGCTGTTGACCGCGTAAGCAAGGTAATGCCAGGAATTGACAAAGAAATGGCCTGATTTGCTCATATTCACACACTGGCTGTCATAATTCATGTACTGAAACCACAGCCTCTTATCCACAACCAGGTACCACAGACCTCTCTGGTTTTTCCAGGTTGCTTTACATGGCCTGGTTTAGTTCACTGATAGAAACACATCACCCCCTATACACCACAGGAGATTTACCTAGGTTTTTGTATACAAAAGGTATGGCACACTTTATGAGTATGAAAATTAGTGATACACAATTGATGCAAAACTTTCATTACTTGTAGTGTGTCATACGCATTGAGAGACTAAAATGCAGTCATGCAAAACACACATAGAAACCTGAAAGGTAATTTCAGCACTAATACAAGTGGAAAGAAATAATATTCAATCAGCTTTTCTGGAAATATCTCTATTGCATAATAAATGGATGAATGAATGAACTTATTTAGTTATTTATTTATTAATCTTTTTATCTATTTATTGTTTATGTATTTATTTATCTATACGTAATTGCCCAGAACCCCTTTTTTTGGATGGAGAGTCTTTCCAAGAGTTCTAGCACCTCCAAGGCTGTGCTGCTAACAGTAGCTGGGAAATGCTGGACTTCTTTGAAGTGAGCAGTTCCTCGACGAGACTTTACTCCCAATTATTCAGCTTTGCCAAAGGATACTTTTCACTCATTGTGTAACCTCATACATGCGGAGACCAGTAATTCCAATGTAAAGATGTTTTCTCAGTGGTGTGGAGTCCACCAAATTAGTAGTCACTAAGAATACCTATTACATGAACATAAAGTAAGATAGCACTTTTGTAACTAAAAGAGGACATTTGTTACTAAAATTTCCCTCTGCTGGATGTTTGATGCTTTGACAGTAACCAAGCCACATCACTTTCCTACAATGTCAACATATTCTTTAGATACCCTGATGCATTACTATTCTTCCAAATTTGTATCTACAGTTTCTGTACAGGATAACAGAACTTGAAACTAACTTAACTGTTGAGGTAGTCCAAAGTAAGTTCCCTCATACAGCTAGGACAGCTAAAACATGGTGCTGGTGCTATTTTCTGTAACACTAAGGAGCTCAGGAGAAATATGTCTGCACATTTGTGAATGTCATAGTTTAAAAGTTCATGACTAGGGGACTTGAGTGCTACAGGTAAATGCATAGTGCTACAGCAGTTACACTTTGTTTGATGGACTAAATGAGTGGTTTTAAAAGTTTGTTGGAATCTTGAAGTTTAAAAGCTCACACCAAAAACACAAAGATTTAAACTTTAATCAGTTCTGAGACTGCAGCATTTTGCATAGTTTGGTGAAGGAGGAAATAGAAAACTAATTAAGTAATGCAGTTGGAATGGTCAGGAGTAAAGAATTCCTTTATAGCAATAATTAAGAACTTAGTTACATATTCCCTGCATGTCATAGAAGGTGACTAAGAGGCGGTGGGAGAGAAGGGCTGGAAACCCCCCTCCCCTGTTTGTATTTCAATATCTAAATGATGGAACAGAAGGAGCCATGTAGGGAGTGCTCATCCTCCTGAAAGGCATAGGCTAGAGTGTCTGAATGTGTGTGGATGTAACCAAGATGAGAAGAAAGGAGGATAGATAGTATGTTTGAAGAAAGAAACTTGGATGTTCTGGCTCTGAGTGAAAAAAGCTCAAGAGTAAAGGGGAAGAATGGTTTGGGAATGTCTTAGGAGTAAAGTCGGGGTTTGATGTGATGGCAAACACCAAGGAAGGGTTAGCACTATTGCTGAAGTTGGAGTTGTGGGAGTGTGTGAAAGAGTGTAAGGAAGTGAACTCCAGACTAGTGTGGGGAAAAATAAAAGGGAGTTGCAAGAGATGGGTGATTATTACTACTTATATGTTTGGCCATGAAAAGAATGATCATGAGAGGCAAGTGTTTTGGGAGCACCTGAGTGAGTATGTCACCACTTTAGGTGCAGGAGACCATGGTATTAGTGGTGGGTAATTCAAATGCAAAGGTGAGTTATGTCGTTGTTGAGGGTATAATTGGGGGGGCATAGGTTATTTAAGAAGGTGAATGGAAATGATGATCAGCTTGTGGAGTTCTGTGTTGAAAAAGGACTGGTGATTTGGAACACCTGTTAAAAAAAGAGGTACATACACAAGTATACATATGTGAGTAGGAAAGATGGTCAGCAGGAACTATTGGATTGTATACTAATTGATAGGTATGTAAAAGAGAAACTCTTGAATGTGATTATGCTGAGAGAGGCAGCTGGTGGGATGTCTAATCATCAGTTGGTGGTGGCGAGGGTGAAGATTTGAAGGGTATTTTGGAAAAGAGGAAATGGCATGGTTGAGAATAGAATGGTAAAAATAACTGAGCTTGGAAAAGAGACTTATGGGAAGAAATACCATGAGAGATTGAGTGTCGAATGGCTGAGGGTGAGAATAAATGAAGCTAGAGGAATGGATGAGGAATGGAAGGCTTTTAGGGAAGCTGTGCTGGCATATGTGAGAAAAGCATGTTGCATGAGGAAGGTGGGAGACGGGCAAGTGAGAAAGGATACTGAGTGGTAGGATGACACAGTAAAATTACTAGTGAAAGACAAAAGAGAGGTATACAGGCAGTACTTACAGGGAAGGAGTGCAGATGATTGGGAGAGGCAGGAGATCAAGGGTAAGATGCAGAGGTTAAAAAAAGAGTGCAAATGAGAATTGGGATGAGTGAGTATCGGTAAACTTCAAGAAGAAAAAGATATTATGGAAGGAGGCAATAATATGAGAAAAACAAGAGAACAAATGGGAATGTTGATGAAGGGGGCAAACAGAAAAATGGTAACAAGTAGCGATGTGGCGAGGAGGAGATGGAGTGATTATTCTGCAGAATTATTGAATGTGTTGATGATACAGTGGCAGACTTAGGGTGTTTGGGTTGGGGAAATATGCGAAGTAAGAGAATCATGAAAAGTGATTTGGTGAAGAGAGAAGAGATGGTGAAAACCATGCAGAAGATGAAATGTGATGAGGTAGCTGGAGTGGTTGATATTGCACTTGAATATAGTAAGAAAGCAGGTGACTTGTTGTTGATTAGTTGCTTAGGATTTTCAGTATATATATGGGTTATGGTGAGGTGCTTAAGGACTGGCAGAATGCATGTATAGTTCCATTAGATAAAGGTAAGGGGAACAAAGATAAGTTTTCAAACTAGTGGAATAAGTTTGTTGAGCATACCTCGTAAGTTGTATGGGAAAGTAGTGATTGAGAGGATGAAGGCACCTTCCTCTCCAGCAGCCCCTTCTCAGCTTAAATATTGCCACTTCAGTAAGGGTGACTGGAATATCTAACAAAAATGCTTTCTGACTTTCCTTGAGTGAATTACTGTCTCTCTTTTGGTCATGATTCAGTCTCTGTCAAACTCATAGCAGATGTTATTGTTGCGGGAATGGAAGCATTTATTCCATCCTCTTCCAAAATGACCACAACTTCCAATCCATGGTTCAGCCATTCCTATTTTGAGGCCATTCAGGCAAGTGATCAAACATATTAGGCTTGGAAAAATTTTCCATCCTCCAAATCATTTATCACTGCCTGTAGTCATTGCAAGTACGTTATCCATGAGGCAAAGAATCCTTTTATTTAAAGGAAGTGTGATAACCTCTCCTCTTCATCCACTGATAGGTCTTTCTGGTCTTTAGCTAAGGGCATCGCTAACAACTTCTGTTACTCTGCCTTACCTTCACTTTTCCATTCTGATGATACTATAACTGTCTCTTCCATAGACAATGCAACTCTCTTTGGTTTTCATTTCTCCTCCAACTCTGCCATGAATAACTCTATAATTTCTTCAGCACCTGATACTGCTGTTACTAATCCAGTGCCCCTCCCCATAATCTCTTTTTTAACTGTCTGAAAAATGCTTCTGTCTCTGTACGCAAGCAAGGCTTATGGATCTGATGGAATCATCCCTGTATAGTGAAAGACTGTGCCTTTGAAGTTGCACCTGTGCTTCCTCATCTGGTCTGTTTGTGTTTAAAGACCAAAACTTTTCCTTCATCTTGGAGGCATGTGTTGTTACATCT
Source organism: Panulirus cygnus (assembly GCA_032361485.1). NCBI lineage: Eukaryota > Metazoa > Arthropoda > Malacostraca > Decapoda > Palinuridae > Panulirus > Panulirus cygnus. Next base: position 5,789 of record JAUUEE010243124.1, on the reverse strand, counting down.
CATTCTAAGAAGGGCAACCATTCTAACTCCTCTTACTATAGTCCTGTTGCTCTGATGTCTGCTGTTTCTAAAGTCTTGGAATCCCTCCTCAGCACCCATACCCTGAGACATCTTGAATCGCACAGTCTTTTCTCAGATTGCCATGATGGCTTCCATGCGGTAATATCTGCTGGTGATATTCTTTCCTATATTACTAATGTCTGGTCATCATCCCTGAAAGATCTTGGGAAATCGTATGTAATTGTCCGTGATATATCTAAAGCTTTTGACTGAATGTGGCATCAGAGTCTCCTCTCTAAGCCCCCCTCTTTTGGTTTCCCTCTCTCAACTCTGCTCTCTCACATGTAGCTTCTTCTCTGGCTGATCTGTCTCCATGGTTGCTGATGAATCAGCCTCCCTCTCTTGCTCCATTAACTTTGGTGTCCTTCAAGTTATGTTGTGTCTCTCAAACTTTTTCTATGCTTTTTTCTCCTCTCTGTCTATGAGTTACTCTCTTCTACAAATAACCAGATGCACTCATGTGCTGATGACTTCAACACTGCATTCCTCCATATCCTTCAATTCTGGTACCTTTTCACTTACTTGACAAGCATCTCATCTCTACACAACTACCTCAGAACTCAGACAGGATATCTCAGTAGGGCAAACAAAACCTGGTTAAGCTTAATGCCTTCAAGACCCAGTTTCTGCCAATCTCTCCTATCGAAAATTCATCACAGTGTTCATCTCTCCTTTGACGGATCTGTAATTAACCTCTTTGACTCAACGAACATACTTGGTATAACTGTAACATCCACACTATCTTGGTAATCCCACACTACAGGAATAGTTAAGTCTGCCGCTAAAAAACTGGGAGTCCTGCTTAAATGTTAAAACTTTTTTTCTTCCAAACAGTTGCTCCATTTATACAAAGGATTGATCTGTCCTTGTATGGAGTTCTGGTATCACATCTGGGTTGGCTCTAGCTCTGCATCCTTACTTGACAGTAAGGTCAAAAGCAGTCCGACTTATCATCTTGCCCAATGCCCGATGCCATAGTGTTGGTTCACTCTCCCTCTTCAGTAGATATTACTTTGGTCTTTGCTTCTGAGAGCTGGCTGCATCATAATTACTGTGTGGCTGGAGGCAACATAATGGTGGGCCATTTTGATAACCTTTTCTTTCCCTACTCCTCAAAGCTTTGGAACTCTCTACCGTCTCATGTTTTTCCCAATAATTATGACCTGGCACCTTTTAAAAGACAGGTTTTTCATTTCCTCCAAAATTATTAAATACTTTTCCTTGTCTTTTTTTTTCCGTCTCATTAAGTTCGAACCTCCAGTGTTAAAAAGAAATGAGATATATAACACTTCTTTCTTTTATACCTGTTCACAATTTCCCACGTTAGTGTGGTAGCACCAGGAATAGGCGAATAAGTGGCCTCATTCATGCATAACTACTCTCTAAGTGTTATATGTAGTGTGTAATGAAACCAGAGCCCCCTATCCCCAACCAGGCCCCATCAACCTTTCCATCATTAAATCAGTTGAACTAACCTTGTTAGTTCACTATCAAATCAGTAAAATCAGCCTCAAAACATGGAGGGTAGAGAGGAGCTTATTACCATGAGCTATATGTTTACAGATGTACTTCATCCCTGTACTCCCAGGTGACAGCACTTTTAGACCTTTAGGGTTAATTCTGAAGAACCTTGAAAATTGTTTATGGTACAGGTCATTGAAGGGGAAACATTTTGCTACCACCATGGCATCTTTGCAATTTATATGGCAAAGAGAAACGAAAGATACATCACATAAATTTAATTTACGCAACAAAAAGGTTGAGTTAAAATCTTGATTTCTCAAGATTGAAATTATTTCATGTGAAGTTATTTTTGCAATCTTGTGTGTGTGACTTAATGAGATTCTAGGCTAAAAGATTACTTCTCTGGTGGTTTTAGATGGATGCTTCAAATCAGGATTGACTTTTCATTCTTTGGATCGTGTAGTGGGGTTCTTGGAGGAGTACAGAAGTCCTGTCTTTTGCATATCAAGGAAATATTGGGCCCATGCTTTTTTTTGTCTAACACAGTGTCCTGAGCTGGGTTACAGAATTTTATTGTTATAAAGATACTGTGGCTCTAATAACTGATGCACAAAACATTTGCAGTCTTTGCTTCGTTGGAGCTAATGATAAGGTTCTCTGCCTGACTGTCTTCTCTGAGCAGCTTCTGCTTGGATTATGCTTCTTTTGGGAAGATTCATTACCCAGATCAGACATTGGCCATAGAGTTTCATAAGGAGCTTTTTAATTGGTCATTGTTTGCTCTGGAACGGCACCTCATTGGATCTCCGTGCCACCAGAACCAATGTCTCACTTTATATTTACGATTGTCTCCAATTAGAAGGAAGGGTATTTCAAAGAAATCCTTTATCGTTGGCTGATAGTTGATGGAACCATATTATCTCTACCCCAAGTCATCCATTTAGATATTTGGTTTCCAGAGTTTAGTAATACAGGTAGTCCCTTGTGCACAACATCTTCATGCCAGAGGTACCTTCAGCAATGTTATATTCCTTGGTTTATACCTTGGGGTTTTTGATAGCCCACCTCTAATTCAAGGACCAAAGCAGTCCTGGATTCTGGATACGTTTAGTTTTTCTCGAACTTCTACAGGGAAAGGTTAGGAGCAAGCTAACATTTGACCTTTTATCCTTCTGCTTAGTTTAGTACAGATTGGCCTGAAATATTTTCTCTCTTTTTTGAAGAATCTCATGTCTCGGAAGTGAATTGTGCTTGCTTAGACTTTTCTAGCCTTTGTCACCATAGAACAAGGTTAGTAATGCTCTTGCTTCTTGAGAATACACTTTCAAGAACCCTTGTTTCTAAGTCTGTGTTTTTTTCCCCAACAGGCCTAATTTGAGATTAACTTCTCTGGTCCCTCCTCAAGGGATACTGGTTCTTTTTTCCCCACAGCTCAAGTGGGAACTTTTAGTCTCAGACCCTTTACAATCCAGTATTTTTAGGGTATAGCTACCTCCTCAGTGTCTTGTATGAACTCTTTTATTTTAGTCCTGGGTATTGGGAGAGAGCCAGTGAATTTCATTCTGTGACTAGACACTAGATCTTGCATTTACTGTCTTTTATGGGTTCAGATTAACTATAACCCTGATATTGTCAAGGAACGATATTAAGTCTAGTAGTAGTCTTTTGTTTTTGGACAATACAGAAAGAATTAACAAAGCCCTGTGCAAGGATGACATGCAAATCATGAAAAATTCTGCTCTTTTGATATTTTGGACTTACTATTTGTTTTAGGGATTTTTCCATCAGGAGAATTGGTTTTAAGTTTCCTATCAACCCACTAGTGAAAGTTTTTTTTTATCTTGATGGTACTCACTTAAAGGTTTTTTCAAAACCTCCTCCATTGGATGGTACTTATTTGAAGGTTTATCTCTAAACCTACTACATTGGATATGTTCTCAGGCTCACGGGACAAACTGCAGAGGGAAATGTCAGTTTTGAAACTAGAAAAACCATTCCTTTCAGAGTTAGTGTCCTGTGAGTAATTTTCCCTGATTTTGTCATCCTCCCTGGCTTTTCCCCTCCTTTTTTTTATTATTTCTCTTACCACTTTTGCCCACTTGGGTGGGCACTCAAGATCAACAAAATGTATGAGGTTTGAGTGTTTGGTGAGAGGTGGGTCAATGGCATAAGTCTGATGGCAGTTACTGATCGCTTGAGGATAAACCCAGAAGATAAGCAGTAGCTGCAGATACCACTGAGTTGTTCGCATAAGGTCAGCATAGGATGCTGCCTCCTTACTGGATATCTCATGCTCGTGGGACACTGCCTCGGAGAGAAAAGGTTTTTCAGCTTTCAGACCCTAATTTTTCTTAGAATGTGCTGGCTAAAAAGTCTGCTATTTACCAGTATCTCTTGATATTTTATGGTTTCACTAACAAGTACGGGCTACTCCTCCCATTCAACTGCCTTCTCTCTATTTTTCTAGGTGTTGCTTATCACTTTGGGAAAGCTACAATGTCTGGCTTTCATCCGCCAAATCCCTCAGTTCCATTTCTTTTTCATTTCCCAGCAGTCACTCAGCATTTGTATACCTGATCCTAAGCACAGACTTTCCTCTGTTAATTTCCCTGGTTCCATTAGCATTGGCTGGGAATCTGCCTCTTGTTCCTTATTCATCCTAGAGTTTTTCCATGTCCTTCATTATTTCATTATTTGTATAATTCTTATTGAATTTCTGTCTTCCAACATGTAGGCCATCCTTAAAACTTTTCAATTCCCTATCTTACATGTAATTTTTAATGGGCATTCCTTCCCTCCTCTATTGTATATCCTTCATCCTTATTGTCGTCACAATCTCATCAGTCATCTAAATACTTGAAATCCTCTCTCCAGTTTTTCATTGATTTTATTTTCCCCTTTTTAAGTCCTGATCTTCCTTCATTCATGTTGTACTTTTAGACCAGCCTACTTCTTTCCAGGGTGGTTTCATTATTCTGTCTAAGCTAGCCTGTGATTTATTATGAACAGTATCATTTAGTTCATCATCCTTCACATCTCTGTATTCCTACTTGTCTGTCAATTCACTCTTTAGCTTTAGGCACTCCCCAAATGCTTTGATTGCTTTCAGGCTCATAAGTATTATACAAACTTTGTTTTCCTTAGCGAAAATCTTGCTGTTTTCTCAATAGTTTTCCTTTTTATACCTTCAGCTGTGATTCTAAGGGGACATTCAGCCCAGTGTTGCTATGGTTGCTTTTGGTGCCCCTCCCATTTTCCAGTTAGATATGCTGTCTTCTTTGTAAGCCATTAGCTTCAGCATTATCATTCCCTTTTTAAATTTTGGTGTTCCTGTTGCTGTGTATTGTTCTTATTGTCTTGTTCCCAAACTTCATTCCTTAATGTCATAACTTCAGATCATAATGATCTCAAATCCTCCCTTAACCAATTCCTCTCCTCCCTTAGGTCTTGCATCATCCTAGTCTGTCCATCTATGAACTCCATGAACTAAGGTGGGTAATCAACCTTACCTGGATTTCTGCTTCTCATGTCCCCTTCATAGACTTCATGAAGAAATTTGCTCTTTGTAAACTTTAGAGTGACTTTAGGAATGATCATTCATTGAAGAGAAGGAAAATTGAAAGTATTTCTTGTGGAGAGAGAAAAAGGTTTTCCTCTACATTTAGATCTACCCCTGTTAAATTCTGTCATAGAAAAATGCTTTCATCAGTCATTTCAGTTACTATAATCTATTTGTCATGCTTGTTTTGTCCTTAATTACAAACAAGAGATCTCAGTTACACTTTCCTCTGAACTCCATAATTACTGTATACCTTTATGGAATATGTAACAAGGTGATAAAACGTGTTTAGAATATTGTCAGCCTGAGCTTCCCCATTTAGAAATCCTACTTCACATATTTCCTTCACTTTACTACCAGCAGAAACAGAAACAATTATAACAACAACACAAGTAGTAAGAGTGAAAAAAACAAAATATTCTAAAATTTAATCATAGTACATTAGAAGAATTCATGATAACGTTCTTGCTTTTTGCAACAAAAATGAAAACACAGAGCAGCATTGTTAAGAGTACCACCTCCACTACCAACATAGAAAAAGAGCTATAGAAAAAAAAAATGTTTTCTTACATTGCCTGCTGCCATCATCCCTTTTCAAAAAGAAAAACCTTGGTTAGGAAAGTGATTATAGCAAAGCTGTGGAATTCTCTTCCATCTGTTGTCTTTTCCTCTTCATAGAACCTTTCCACCTTCAAAAATCAGGTGT
>JAUUEE010232066.1:0-12722 GCA_032361485.1 Panulirus cygnus | reverse complement strand
TTGATACGTCACAATGCGAGAGACACTTCGTCATCATTGTGGTGGGGAACATGTGACAACGCTCGGGGAATTTTCCTATCAGGGACGGTCAACACCCTAGCGGCCTTAAAGGCTGAGGTCGAGTATAATGAATAAAGCCTCTGAGTGGATTCATGTTTCCAATATGCCATATCTGCAGTCACAACACTCCTTACTCTAACGCTGATTGTGATTATACCGGTTACATATGACTAAGGGACTTAAGGCCCGATTACACTAGACCATGGGGTCTTAACCTGTACTGTTTTCGATAATTCTCATTTTTTACTGATAATCTGATCATTAATACAAACCACTTATAACTTCAATACTGTTACTGAATAATAAAGGCACTGATAAGAAAAAGTCGTAATTCTTACAGATTCTCCCATCAATATTATCTCTAGTGAGGGTCTGGGTGGTATTGTTTGTTCTTGATAGTAAGTACAGAAGAGATATTATACTGAATATATGCTGAAGATGTCCACAGACACAGAGGGTGTCCCTGATTGGTCCACATAGATGAAGAGGTTAATAACCCCATTCACGAGACAACCCCTGCACTAGACACAAGCGGCTGCCAAGCCCGGACACAAATACCTTGTCCGCAGAGTTGCCACCTAGCTAAATCTTTACTCAGCCAGCGGACAGTCCAAGACTGCTTCTGCCCCAGTAGCCTGGTAACAGCAATACCCACGTCAATAGGCTAGAAGGTATGGATTCGTAAAACACTTATGTACGGAAAACTGTAGGATATTATCACAAGATGAAATCCACCCCAGCGTCTGTCTTTCAGTGCTGTTCGGTGTTGACATCAATGATGAACACAAGACCAAATGGGAGTACACCAGAACTAGATGTCCCCATATGTTCTGGTCGTTCATTGTAAATCATCGTCATCCGCAGGTGATGTTCCTCGCCCTGACTTGATGTCTCCCAAAACAACTACCAGGATCAGCATATTAGAAGATGTGTGTTAATGGGCATCGAATGTTTTCATTTACATGTGTTCTATGAAATTCAATAACCTCATGACCTTGGAAGTACACATGCTATACAAGAATTAATCAAGTAAAGATTTGAATCATCTCAGTTTTACAGCAGCAAATCTTTCACTACAGTAAACTAAATTTACGATACGTTACTTACAGTTGTGAACAATGTCAACTAATTGCTTATTTCTTGCCACACAATTGAGCGTGGATAAGGAGGAGTAGTACTGGGTCACTTGTGAGTGTATTGCTCAACTAAAATGTCTGGTGTAATATTTGTTTGTTGTGTTCGAAAGGTATCAGGCTGGCACAGTTTATTGTTATAATGACGTTACAGTATATGACAAGAAATTAGACGTAAACTAGGAAGGAGGAAAACAGTCATCGGCAGTACACAACAGTAATGCCCTTACGTCTGGCAACATGGCACATCAAGTGGTTGCACACATTGGACCCCCAAATCGTAACAAAGCTATAAAGCTATATTTTTCCTGTTTTCAAATTTAAAAGAATAACATATATGATATACTTTTTCCCTTGACTGCAGGGATGATACCTGCATAGACCACTACCTTGAGTAAAAACTTAGGTGGTAAAGAGGTCAGACATAAATACTTTATATTTCTTGGATATTTATCTCGTTTCTAAATGATATATACATACACATATCCATAACTGTCTCCCCATGTATATGTATATAGACAAATAGACATAGACATCTAACCAAAATGAAGATACAACCCTGTACTTTCCCCAGGGAAACAAAGATGTTGCGTTCTCTAATACGTGGTAACGATATTTTATAAGCTTACCCAAGGAGTCTTATGGCAAAAAAGGTGATCTGTTCGGATACAGGTGTTTCTAGGGTTAAAGTTTAAATCAACACAAAATATCCTTATTTATGACAAATGACAGTTTGACTAACCTTCCAACGACAAACAGGGAGTACTTCTTTGCAGCGACCCGCTCACTGGGTTGAAAAGCAACACACTCAACACAGCTCCTTATCACAACTGAGCGCTTGCAAGCGCCGACTCGCCGAGCCTTTATGTCGTACTCCGCCGTGACAGTATGAAACCGCATTACTCTCCAACGTAGTTCGCTGGTATTTTTTCCAATACCTTTTCGTCAATTTTCACCTTGATCTGAGTATAACTACTCATCATTAGAGTAAGTACATTTGCATATTTCATACATCATTTGTTGTACTTTGATCTCAAACAGACGACTGTCATATCATGAGCCATGTCACATATATTCATGACGTACCAAAAAGATTGATCTTGTTAAATTATGTATCTAGCGAGAGTTGAAACCTTTCGGGATACGTTTAACTGTTGAGTTTCAGAAACATCTATATTTCTCTCCTAAGTTTAGTTTGACCAATAAGCACATTTCCTTGTGTTTCGCGACATACTGACAAATAACAGCGGACCCGATACTGAGCCGTATGGGGAAACGTATGTTATGGTCGATCATATCTAATCATCGTCATTCGCAGGTGATGTTCCTCGCCCTGATCTGCTGTACCCCAAAACAACTACCAGGATCAGCATATTAGAAGGTGTTTGTGTCAATGGGCTTCGAATGTTTTCACTTATATGTATAAAGTGAAATTCAACAAACTCATCACCTTGGCAGTACAAATGCTATCTAAAAGTTAATCAAGCAAATTTTTGAGCTATCTGAATTTTCCAGCAGAAAATATTTCAGTACGGTAAACTAGATTTTAGGATATGTTACGTTCAGTTACGAAGTGTCAACTAATTGATTATTTCTTGCTACATATCGATGTGTGGATAATGAGGAGTAACCATGGGTCAATCGTGAGTGTAACGCTCTTTTATAATGTCTGGTGAAATGTTTGTTGTGTTCGCCAGGTATCAGCCTGGCAGAGATTATTGTTATAATGACGTTACAGTATATGACAGTATATTAGAGGAAAACCAGGAAGGAAAACAGTGATTGGTAGTATCCAACGGTATTATTCTTACGTCTGGCAGCACGGCAGACATTTGACCCCAAAATTCTAACAAAGTTGTAAAGCTATATTTTTCTTATCATCAAATTTAAGAGAATGATTTATATGATATAATTCATCCCTTGATTGCAGGGATAATACCTGCATAGACCCTTACCTTGAATAAAAACTTGGGTGTTAAAGAGGTCCGATATAAATCATATATATTTCTTGTTTATGGATCTCGTTCTTATACTTTACATACATACACATACCCATAACTATTTACCCATGCATTTGTGTACCGACACACAGACATAACCGCCTAACTGAAATGAGAATACAACCCCTTGCTTTCCACAGGAGAAACAATGATGCTACGTTATCTAATACGTGGTAACGATATTTTGTAAGCTTACCCAAGGAGTCTTATGGCAAAAAAGGTGATCTGTTCGGATACAGGTGTTTCCAGGCTTAAAGTTCAAATCAATAAGAAATATTCGTACTTATTACAAATGACAATTTGACTAACCTTCCTACGACTAACGGGGAGTAATCCTCTGCAGCGACCCGCTCACTGGGTTGAACAAACAACACACCCACTACAGCTTATCAAAACTGAGCGCTTATTCATTCATTCATTCATTTGTTGGGTTTAACGGCCAGCGACCTATGAGGAAGGTTTTTAGGCCTGCAACCCATTTTGAATTTTGTTTGAATAAAGTTTCTACATAATGTCTATGAATACCTATAAGTACTATCTGAACCTATAGGGGGGAAAATGATAATAATGAAAATAATGATAATAATAATAATAATCATAATACTACTACTACTACTACTACTACTACTAATAATAATAATAATAATAACCAAATATAGATATTGGAATAAAAAGTTGGAAAGCGGGCAATGTGTCAACGTGGCAGCAAACACCGCCCAGTCGGCACAGCATCCACTGTTGCAGTTGCCAGAAGGACTGCGAGAAGGTAGGACAGATTAGAGAGAGGCCTTCACCATGGCTTGCAGTACATAAATAAGTTATAAAATCTTCAATATCGGCAATTCGTCAGCTCTACACTATAACAGAATCAGCCCCAAGCCGAACCACCCCTGCTCCAAGCCAGCAGCATAATGAGCAAATAGCTTCGCCCACCACATAGCGAACCCAAAGCAGAAGCAGTCACACCCCGATGTCAGCCCCGGTACAGAGTCGAACCGGCGAACCTCCGTATATCATCTTGATTAATTCCGTTTCCTCGAGAAAGATAATTAATTTGTTAATTGTGTTCATGTTATCACCAAGGAGAATGTATATGGTGAGGTTTACTTTCCTCCTCTTAGAATAATGTACTAAATTTTTCATTGGTTCGCAATGTCTATTACAATGAATAAGAATGTGATCTACTGCTAGACTGCTTGAACATGTTGAACACCTTGGCGGAAAATGTTCTGTGAAATATGGCTGTAGGTGGGTGCCATATGTACAGTTGAGACGTAGACGGGCCAGCGCGACTTCCTCCCTTCTGTTCCTCTTGTATGAGGTCGTCCAGTCCGCTACTTCCGGCTTGTATTTTCTCGCGATGGTCAAGCTGGTTCACTGATTTTGCCACAGAAGAAATATTGAATTCCTTACCAAGGAAAGGCAGGACCACAGCTCCCGAGGGATCGGAATGACCTCTACGAGCTCTGAGGTCGACTTAGCCAACCGGTCTGCCTGTTCATTGCCGTAAACGTTGCAATGACCAGGCACCGAAATCGAGATGATATCTTTGTTACATGAACTCAGTTCATTAATAATGTTGGCCTGAATTTCATTAGAATCATTGTAACCAGAGTCTATACCTTTAAGAGCTGACCACGAATCGGTAAATATTACTGATGTAACATAAATTGAGTCAATTGCATAGTTTATGGTCTTATTAATGGCAAACAATTCCGCACATAAAACAGACGTATGATTCGGTAGCCTGTACCTAAGAGAATATTCGTTTAACCACACACTTGCACTCATATATTCACCTGTCTTGGAGCCATCTGTGTAGAAGAAGACATATGGTAAATGATCTGTAGCGATATGAAGAAATCGCTGGTGTACCTCACTCTCCGGAGCGTTCCTTTTCCTCACAGGGAGCCAATTGGTCTTAATTTTAATTCTGGACTCCTTCCAAGGAGGTGTTTTATTTCTAACCAGCGTGACCATTTCTTGCACTTCCACACCAGAAATCTTACTCAGGAAGTGCATTCTGAGGACCAGGAGCCTCACGCCTCTATCGACGAACTGTTCGTATTGTTGTGTAAGGCGACCGGCAGTAGTGTTTCTTCTCCTGGCCATCAGAATACTACACTTTTAAGTTAATTCATCGCGACGCTGCCGGGGAGGAGGTGCATTTGCCTGAACTTCCAATCGTGGAACTCTTGTACATGATAGAGCTCCAAGACACATTCGCAGGCATTTATTCTGCAACACATCCCACCTTCTCAGGGTATAGTCTCTCGCCGAAGAAAGCGCTTACAAGCACCGTGCCTTTATATCTTGCTCCGCTGTGTCAACATGAAACCGCATTACTCCCCATAGTAGTTCTTCCCGTTAATTCACACCTTTATCTGTATATAAGTAGACGACTGTCACATCCTGGCTACGTGAGCCATGAAGTAAGAAAAGGCTTAGTATTGTTAAGGTAAATATCTGTTAGCCTAAATATCTGTTGATTTTCAGAATCCTCTAAATTTTTTTCAAAAGTTTAGTATAACCAATAAGCACATTTCCCTATGGGATACCGCTATCTATCTTTACCAAGTTTGTAAAGTCACCTCGGGGCGTATGTCTTCCGTTTTCTTCACTTAGAAAGTTTCATCCTATATTAGCCCCCGTCCCCTCTTATCCCTATCCGAAAATATAGTGAATTTTGTGTATCTGTATGTAATCTTTATCTGCGGCTACTGTTTGTGTGTTACGAAAAGAACTGTTGTCGCACCAGACATCTGGCTTGCCCTGGCGGAGTCAACGTTCACTGCCGACCACATTATCGATGACACGACCCAATACAATCACGTGATCTTGTCGTTTCGGAAGGACTCCTTGGAGGACGTGAGGACCTTCATTTTGAACCCAACGACGACTGAGAAGTTATCTGACGATGAAGGCCGCCCTTCTACAGGTCGCCAACGCCGCCAAAAATCTTCAGAGGAACCAGGTTCTCACAGCCACCGGTGTGGGTTTCAGGATCCCATCGGAGCTTCTTCGATACATGGAGGGGCTGTAGCAGACTCCCGACTGGCCATTCCATCCAGACACGCTGCGATCGTTCTTTTCACAACGTATGACACAGTACTTCCAGAAAGCCTTGGTCACCAGTTTATCGGGCGTTCTGGTTGGGTTGTTGGAGTGGCATAACTTTAGAGAGAGGCGCGTGAGCACGTTAAGACTGATTACCCCAGGGGCAATGAGCTACAGGAGGTGCAGGATTATAGTGGGAAAGTTCAGTTTTGGCAGGTTGAGAAATAAGAGATGGTTTTGGCACTGGAGCCTCGATGCTGGTGATGGTAGGCGTCAGAAATGAGGCACCACAATGAGACCTGCCATGAAGATGAGACGTCAGGAGTCACGCTGGGACTTCTACTGATGTTGGAGGCGACCAAAGGGCGGCTTGAGTCTGGTGTCACATCGCGAAAGCTTCAGGGGTACTGGAGTGGTACACTTGTTGTCTAAAGCGAGTAACTGCCTGACTACCTCCCTGTTTGTTTGTTTAGATCGTTGGACCTTCGTTTGGTCCGACACAGGCCTTTGCCTGTTGGAGGCCCGTTCCCTGGTTTTTGTGTGGTTTGTCGGTGTTCCCACTCTTGGACGTTGTCACTTTGACTGCGCAACGCCCTTTGGTGTTGGGCGCGCTGTTCTCATGTAGGTGGTGGGTATTCCGCTGTGGTCCGGAGCAGGTGTTCCATCTGATTTTTCTGGACCTCGTCTGCTGTCTCGTTCCCCACGTAACTGGGGATTCAGTGTATGGTAACAGGACGGCCCTGTCGCTGTAGCTCTTGGAGTTGAGGGAGGATCGAAGTGACAAGCTCAATATTGTCTTTTTGGAGGCTGTGTTGCAGCGCTTGCACTGATGACTTGGAGTCTGTGTGTATTATCACGGGCTTCGAGTACGTGTTCCAGGACGTTGGAGATGGCTACCAGCTCCGTCTGTAGTGTGGAGCAGCCGTCTGAGACTCCAGAGGCGAGTACGACTTTGGGTGTGGAAGGCTGCCACCGACCTTCCTTCCTCTGCCTGGTCCACTGAGCCGTCTGTGAAATATGCTACAGCTTCAGCAGGTGTCTCAGTGGCCATGGCTCTCAAAGCCAGTGTTCTCAGGTCTTCCTGCTGGAGGCTGGACTTCCTGTCTCTCAATGCTGTGACTACGAAGGTGGCTGGCGGAGGGTCCCATGGAGGTGGTACGCTGTACCCGTGGTGTCGCGTATCCTCCGTCTCCAGTATGGATGTAGCCGCTTGAAAGGCGTGTATGGTGTTAGCCGCCTCATTTGTCCACGAGGTTTCTCGCACCCTGTGTCTAGGTGGAGGGCGGCCCGGACTCTGGCCTTCGATAAGAGAACCTAATCTGAACCCAGCCTAAGGAGAGGGGACTTTATCTTCCATGAAAAACATAATCTTCACAAAATATTTAACTCTATAAGGTAAGATAAGCAAGCCTTACCAAACCTAAGTTAAGAAGACCTGATATACAGTAATCTTAAGGGATGGCGCCGCCACGTTAGTAGCTAATCAGGTCAAAATCCGGTGCTGTATCATAAATCTGATTTGATGTGAGAAATCATGAATGTCTCAGAAGTATAAGTCTAACGTTGGCTGAATCTAAACCGACCCTAAAAGTTATACTGATGATATTAATTGATTCTACACAGAATTTGGAAGCTATACTAATAATTCTTTCCTGATGTCATGTTAAATTGATAATTCTACACTACCTTAACACGTTACACTGATCATTCATTTTTATCCTGCAAGTTACTTTGTTAATTTATTAGTTACATTGATAATCTGGTTGCACTCAATTCTATACTATACCAATTACATTCATAATTCTTAGTGGTTCTGCAATTTTACATTGATAATCTGGAAGTTACATGGATAATTCTGACTTTACAAGTTTCACTGATAATCCTCATATCACATTGGTAACCCAGACAGTTCTTAAAGACATACCTTTATCCAAAGACACACAAGGCAATCAGAAAATGAAAAGATATACCAAGTAATGAAATACCTACACTCCATTAAGGAGTTGAATTGTACCACACTACTCACCGTAGCTGGTCATGATATCTACCCTGATAGGCAGGGAAGACTCGAGCGTTGTCTACTCCATAGCTTAGTATTAAGACATTACTCATATTGCTCAACACAAGAATTCGATCCCTTTTTGTCTCCTGGCGCAGAATCTTTAACGTTTCGGACATTTAGCGAATTTAGGGTTCGGTTTGTTAGATCAGGTTATGTTTGTTAGGTTTGATTTGTTAGGTTAGGCTCGTTAGGTCAGGTTTGGTTTGGTTGAAATTGTAATTTATGCGTTTTGAAATACTTCCCTCGCAAATCACTCCTTTTTGTGATATCTTCCCACCCCTTCCCACCTCTTACTGGCGCTGTAGTTGGGGCTAAGATGACTAAGAATAACAAATGGCTCAGCTGCTAGGAATTGATGTTGCGTTGGTCAACAGGCGCTCACTTTTTGTCCTGGTAATGCTGTGACTACAGTCTGGCCGTGGCCTAGCTGAGCTCTGTTGTCTGCCAGTGGTGGAGGAGATGAGTTGCTCCTGAATGGGATGTTCAATCTATTTTTCTCTCACTTCCCACCCAGGATACGGGAAAAACACTGACGGGACACCTTCCACCAGGTTCCCAAACAATAGAGAATAAACTGAAGAAAGAAGAGGAACTGGCATAAGTCCGAGTGACGGTAGTAGTATCATCTACCAACAATAGAATTCATTTATTTAGACCCGTCATATTTCCAAGGCAGGACGCTGAGCAATGCCACAGTATTTTGACCTTTATTTTTTTTTACTTAAAGGACTTTTGATTATGGCTCCAAAGGGAAAGCATGAGTGTGTATCTCCCACTCCTCATTCATCTATATGTTTTTTTTTCAGACGTATCAGCATTATTTTCATATATTTTGTGTATAGCAGGTCATATGTATATGCTCTGCTAAACGTTTTGTACATATATATATAACAAGATGCACTAGCAATGTTCTCTGATTAACCTGACTATATAAACTACCAATGTTCATTGCTTAAAGTTCGTCTCCCTACTATATCTCTCATGTTCCGAAAACAATGTGTGATTACTATTTGTGTGTTGCAGGGAGAGAGCTTTACACCCTTGTTGCCCCGTCTCTTAACCTTGTATATATGTACCATGTCTTTACTCCTACGTGTGTATATATATGCACGCACACACACAGCAACCTAAGCCAGGTATTTCCCAGCTGTATAGGTCCTTATATAATGGATCAATGGCAGTGATATAGCAACAGAGCCGCGCTGTGTGCTACCATTACAGAGGTGTTATATAGCAAGTACTGAATTGTTAGATAACAGTTGAACAGGCCGGAGCTGGTTATCTTTGTTTCCTGCTGGCCCGATACGAGATCCATTCGTCATGGGCTATATCCATAGGGAGAGTTTATGTAGTCTTTGAATTATCCTTAACACCCAGAGAAAGCGTTCATGAATATTTCGGTTGGTGGATGGTGCTTGTCGTTAACGGGCTTAATGACCCTGGTCAGTTGATAAGCTTAAAGACCAAACAAGGACGAAGACAAATTTGACCTTGTAAAGCAAGTCCAAATTGACCAATATGACAAAATCTGGCGACCGGGACGAACAACTGCTCTTACGTCGGTAGGTAGAGATACACGTCTATAAGGGAGGTAGAGTAACATAGGCTGTACGGCCGCGGCCTCAGAGGCCATTTTGCGGCAGCGGAATGAGGCAAAATTGACCAGTTTAGTAAATATGGCAAACGGGTTGACTTGCTGCCCTCAGATTGGTTTATATACATAGAAGTGTGTGCGGGAAGTAACATGGGCTATGTGACCGTGGCCCCAGGCACCGTTTTCAGGCCAGCAAAGGATGGTCTTCAAAAGCCTTCATCCACACTGGGTGAAACGTTGAGTTGGTAATACCTTGCTCAATGAAGAGTTGAAATCATTCTTGGGGGGGGGGGGGACCTAAGAAGGACCTACGGGCGATCTAATAGGGTGCGTCCACACGGTCGAACAATGTCCGTCGGACAAACACTGTCACCAGTTAACAATGGAAAGCGGAAAGGCTCGCTGATGACGTCAGAAGCGAGCACCTGGATGTGTACCGGACACTACCCATGTTAGTAGTATCGGTGCTTCGGACACTTTCTGGTGGGACAGAGGCTTGGAAGTATACGATACTGCCAGGCACACGATGAACAAAGTTACTTGGTTACCGGATTTTCTGAGTCTGTTAGTTGATTAGTTCTCACCTGCCCTGTCAACATGGCGAGCCGTACGTCTGTCATGGAGAAAAGCTGCCCAAGTCCACACTAACACTGACTTGAATACCTGTGTGTTGCCAGCGGACATCAGCTTCGAACATTGTCTGCCGGTCTTTGCCTGGTGAACAGAGTAGAAACTGTGGTATACAACTTCATATGGTACCACTGTTTGTTGCCATATCAACTTCCCTCGTTTCGACGCTTATGACGTCATCCTGCTTCGCCTTATGATATGGTAACAGTGTTTGTCCGGCAGACACTGTTCGACCGTGTGGACGTACCCTAAGAGACAGCACTGCTTTCCTTCGAGAAAATCATGTGCAACGAACCTCTTAGATTTCTACGAGAGAGTGAGCTCTGTTTTCGACAAAGGGAGGGCTGGGTAGGTTGTTTGTATATGGACTGCCAAAAAGCATTGGACACTGCATCTCATAGGCGGATGATTAAGAATCTGGAATATCAGGCAGGAATGATGAGGAGACTCCCTGGATGGCTAGAATATCTTATTGGAAGAGAACAAAGGACGCATGTCGTAGGAGCCTTCTCGAAATGGGTTGTCACCAGTGGAGTACCAAAGGATTCTCATCTGGTACCATTACCCTTCTCGATCTGTGTAAATGATATGTCAGAATATGTTTGCAGAATAACGCGAAGGTCACGAGAGAAGTGATAAAACGAAGAGGGTTGCATCAACTTATAGGGGTACCTAGGCAGACTCCAAAGCTAGTTTGATACGAGGTTGATGAAGTTCAATCCGAGTAGACTTAAAGAAATGAGGATGGGTCACAGGGAAAGGAAGCCTCAATATGAATATCATGAAGCAGGAAATTAGTTACAGGAACCTTTGTGTAAGATAGACTTCATCCCTAACCTGTCGCCAGATTCCCACTCTAGAAAAATAGTTCAGGAGATCATCTGTTTCCCAGCAAGTATTAGAATTGCATTCAAGTTCATGGATAAAGAGAATATTCAGCAACCTGTTCACAGTATACATAACGCCAGACCTGGAAAATGCATCTTGTGGTCAGCACTCGCTGGATAACATGGTAGGGATACCTTATAGTCAACACACTCTGGATGACATGGTAGTGATGCCTTGCAGTCAACACACTCTGGGTGACATGGTCGGGATATCTTTCAACGCACTCAAGATGAGGTAGTGGGGATGTCTTACATTCAAAATACTCTAGATGACAGGGTGATAATATCTTAGACTCAGCACACCCTGGGTACCACGGTGGGGATATCTTACAGGCAACACACTCTGGATGAGATGGGCTGATGAATACAGCTGCCATTCATTTTTACCCTGCGTCACCTGCATAGCCTTAAAGCAAAGCAACAGCTGCCTGTATCGTCTACTGTACCGAATATATTGATTACTAACCATGTCAGAGTCTGCAGGTTCCCATGTGCTGTTGATGTGTATTTCTGGCCCTTGTCCGGCGGCAGAAGAACTGGCAATCATTAAGTTCCCAACAGAACCTCTTATTAACCTGCGGGTAAACATTAGTTCCAGCAGCAACCTGCTGCGCCCGTCCCCTTGACCTTCTCACCGCATCACGCACTCAAGCCAGGTATAAACAACACGCATAATGTTTTCACTTCATCGTACAGTGATCAAATAGCGCCTTAGTGCTCAATCTTGTAATGTCAGATCATCGATAATTTCAGAGCGACAAGAATCACTGGAAAATATGTATGTTTAACGTGTTCCAACGTTCCCAGCATAATGATGAATGTAGTCATAATAATAATAAAGCTATAACTGCCAATTCTGCTAACAGTTCAGTCACAAGCAGTTGTAATGAATGATAATGAAGATATAATTCTACAGCCTCAGGACCCCTTTTAACTGGGCTCCTGCAGCTTCGAGGCTGCACTCCGCGCAGGAGCAGGAAAATAACGTACCTCTTGGAGGAAGAAGGCTCTCGACAAGACCATCCTCTTTTTCCCTTTTGCTGACCATAATCCAGCCTTGATGAAATTAACTTTTTGCTTATGGTACAGCTACTTACAGGCGTAGTCCGGTTACACCATAATGAAATACGGAAATTAAGATGATAACGGTAGTAATGACAACAACTGTGACTATAATGAAAATAATAATGATAATAATAATAATAGTAATGAATAATTCTTTATCACTGATAGTATTAATATCGTTATTATTATTTCATTATTATTATTATTATTATTATTATCATTATTATTATCATT
>JAUUEE010220997.1:0-12780 GCA_032361485.1 Panulirus cygnus | reverse complement strand
GTCATTATCATGAAGACCAAGATAAGCTGAGCACACTTCACAAACCCGTAGCTTCTGCTGCTGAAAGCTAGAGGCAGGCATGGAATTCCTGTATTCCTCCTCGGCTTCTTTCTTCCTGGCACGGACTTTCTCCACTTCCATGAGAATCTAAATTCTACCAGTTTTTAACAGAAATTTCTTATTATCCGAACTACCTTTTCTGTTGAATGCTTCCTGTACCATCCAGAATGTTCCTTCAATACCATTTTTGTATACCGTTCTGGCTCATTTACATTCTTTGGAGAATTATCAGTTATCAACATCACTGTACTATTCTTTCTTACAACTGCTCTTTCCATTATGTAATGTTCGAATGGGCAATCCATTAATATTTCCTATAACAGTGTGTCTTGTTTTTGGAAGAATTACCCAAGCAGGTGTATTTAAGCATATGTAGGTTTATGGCTGTATCCACAAGAAACTAAGTAATTGTACATCCATATAAGCATTAAGTTGTGCATATGTCAAAGCTATTGCTGTCACCCAGAGAAAATGTAGACACATCATACTTACACAGCAGGGTATGGTACACCATCTGGAAAGATGCCATGCTCAAGGCAGTAAAGTTCCCAGCAAACACGGCCTATTTGCACACCTGCCTGACCAACATGAAGTGAGAGCACTTGCCGACCACCACCCTGTAATAGAAATTTCTCACTCAAATGGCAGAGCTATCAAATTAATAGAAATGAGGAGCTGAAATAAAACAGTGCTAAGAAGCTAACAACACAGCAGGTGACTTTTCACTCACGGTGCAAGCTCAGGCAGACAAAATCCAGTAACATCTATATATATTCTTAATTCCTACCTTAGGAGTTTCTCTTATCTTTATGAGGCTTCTGTAGTGCTCTCGAAGCCTGCCACATCCAATGGGTGGGACCATATGTCATAAAGTGTAGTGTTTTGTGTGTTTATGTGCATATAATGCAGGGCAATAGCATGAAGGGTCTTGGTATATGTTGAAACGGTTTTCGTAGTAATGTATGGATGGGTGATGATATACCAACACACTTACTTCTTACCCCAAAAGTCCCTTCTATGTTCATGAGGCTTCTGAAGCACTCAGGAAGCCAGCCACATCCAATGGATGGAACCATAGCTAATTAAATGTAATGATGTCTGTGCATCTATGTGCTAAAAGTGCAGGGCAACTGAGCGTCTTCATCGAGGTAGTCGTACTGTAAGCATGAAGGGTTTTGGGATATATTGGAACGGTATTTGTAGCGTTGTTGGGATGAGTGATGTCTGGAGCCTTGACAGGAAATTGCGACGTGTTTATCTGGGGAGTGTTGCTACAGATAGTTTCATGTCCGATGGGGTGGAGTATAAGACTTGAGTTGGGAGAGTGGTTGTTTAGTGCTTGTCCGGTAATTTCGGTATGTATGTGCTTTGCCAGTGTTATATTTGTTGAGGGTTAGGGCTCTGAGAGAAGCTGATGAAGAGTGAGGCAAGGGTAACCTTATTATTTCCACTTGGTGGTTAGTTACAGAGTGTGGTTAGGTACAGAGTGGATTAGGTGAAAGGGGTCTACTACTGTTGCACTGAATTGAGTGCCAAACATGTTGAGGTGGGATTGTGTAGGTAGGATCTTTGTTTCATGGTGTAAGTGTTGTGTATATGGTTGCCAGGCAGCCAGTGATTCTTCTGCTTGCACTATCTTGAGTGGTTTGCAGCTTTATTATATTTGGTTTTGTGAGGATGGAAGACCAGGCAAGTGAGGCATAGTTTAAAGTGGAATGGATAAATTGTTTGTTGGGGATGTTAAAGGATGCTTTTTCTTGTCCAAATCTCATGCTAGCTAGAGTTCTTAGGACATTTGTTTGTGTATTGCTTTTGTGATGATTTTGTTGGCATGGGAAGAATAACGTGCATTGTATTTGACAACTAGAATGGTTGGCTAAAATCAAAATATTTAAAAACTAACCTTTAAAAAAATCATTATTAGGGCTTTTAAAAAGGTTAAAATAAAATCCCTATATTTACAATTAAAATAGTTTAACTCTTGTATAAACTATTGGTTTCCTTCTGGAATCTCAGGTTACTGAATTTATCTAGTGCATTCACAACCCATGAGCAATATGTACCCTAATAATTTTATAAAATCATAAAACTACAAATTTCCAACAGAGATAAACATTTTTCAATATCTTTCCATATTCTGTAGAATACTGAATTACTAGTAAAGAGATAGCTATGGTGTTCCAGTGCCAGTCATTGTTTTCTGATCACACCTTTTCAAGGTTATTCCGATTCAATAACTCATAATACTGGGCAAGTATTGAGAGATTTGCCTGTGTTGTTAAGCACTTAGCAGCCCCAACCTTTGCCTTTACTGCAATACTAAAGACAAATTATGTTCAGCAAAATTATAATTTCTTCACTAATACCAGATAGTCTGTTATGACCACTACAACCTCCAAGGCTCTTTTTTCAAGCAAAACATTACATTTCATGCTGTTTTTGCAGTGTTCTGAGATTTAGTGGAATAATGGGGTTTAAATGTAGCCCTCTGATGCTGTAAGATCACATCAAAATATAAAATCCATTCACAGAAGATGAAGCTATATACAGCATAAGATGTAACTTGTATATAAATCATGCAAGGAAATGCTAGTACAGGAAATGCTGGGAATAAAACTATTAAATCTCTGAAGGTGCCTTTAGTGTATCATTTTTCTTGAATACAGCATGACTGTGTGAATGAGTGTTTCACTGGGGAATATCGTAAGTAATTCTCATGAGTATAGAATATTATTTGAACATATCAGGTAATCTAATTTTAAATATCACTATTTATTTTTGGTGAAACATGCAACAATTTGGTGAATTTCAAATTCTGGCTGCTAATGTGCAAGTTCCAACTCAAAATTTGTCAAGAATCCTTTTGCATATTCTGAAACAGTACAGTATGTACTTCATTATTTCAGGAATTATTATGAAATCATACATTATGACCAATACTGCTATAAATTCAGGAAAAGTATATCTGCAGTTATATTGTTCATCATAGTCTATATCACTATATATCATTATCATAAAATTTACCGAAAGCATATACAAAATGTATCACTAATAAAAGTTTAAAATCAACACTATCAATCAATCTTTTTCTTTCTTTTCTTTCACACTAGTTCACAGTTTCCTGTGTTGGCAAGGTAGCACCAGGATCAGATGAAGAAAAGGTCTCATTTGCTCACATACATTCTCAATCTGTAATGTGTAGTGCACTGAAGCAACAGCCTCCTATTCTCAACTAGACTCCACAGACTTTTCCGTGGTTTCCCCTAGCTGTTTCATGAGCCCTGGTTCAGTCCAATTACAGCATGTTGCCCCCTGTAAACCACACTGCTCCAATTCATCTCTTCCTGCCCTTTGCTAGACTATAGGGTTGGCATTGGGAGTCTCAGTTTTATAAAATCAGTACCCATAAGAGATCCATGTCTGTATACACTGGATTCACCCCATGGAAAGTTGTGAAGGAAATGATAATAGACAGACCAATTGAATTAGTGTGATGTGGTATGCTCCGCTTCCTCCGCACGATCCTCTGGACTGTTACTCCTCAGGCTTGGTGCTCCGTCCTCGTCTTCCTGCCACGAGTACACTCCGGCGCCATGGTATGCCCACAGCCGGTCGACGTGCACGACCTTCGAGCGCTGAGTGCCACGGCGGATCCTGTAGGTAACGTCCGAGAGCGATTCGAGGACGTCATACGGGCCTTCCCAAGGGTTCTGTAGCTTGGGTGAGAATCCCTTCTTCCGGCGAGGGTTGTGCAGCCACACCCGGTCCCCAGCCTTGAACGCAGCCTCCCGTGCCTGGCTGTCGTAGCGCGCCTTCATGGTGTAGCCAGACGCACTCAGATGACGGCGTGCGCAGCTGTGGGCGTTCACCATACTCTCCTGCAGGGCCTGGACGTAACTTGTAGCCAAAGGTGTTGAGTCGTCTTGTGGTGGGCGCCCCATAGCCAAGTCCACCGGAAGCCTCAGCTCTCGGCCCAGCATCAACCTCGCCGGGGTGTGAGCCGTGGCTTCGTGCTCGGCTGAGCGATAGGCCATCAGCAAGACTGGTAAATGGACGTCCCAGTCCCGCTGATCCTTGTCACAATACTTGGCTATCTCCTGCAGAAGGGTGCGGTTGTACCTCTCCACCATGCCATCGGACTGAGGCCTCAGAGGTGTGGTACGGGTCTTCCTTATACCCAACAAGCGGCAGCACTCCCCAAACACTGCTGACTCAAATTCTCTGCCTTGGTCGGAATGCAACTCGCAGGGAACTCCAAAACGAGTGAAGAAGTTATTCACCAGAGCTCCTGCCACTGTTGTTGCCTCATGGTCGGGGAGTGCATAAGCCTCGGGCCACTTGGTGAAATAGTCCATCACCACGCAGATGAAACGATTGCCGTGCGTGGTGACGGGGAGCGGGCCGGCTATATCCACAGCCACTCGCTCCATTGGTGCGCCAACCTGGTACAGTTGTAGCCGGGCGCGTGTCTTTCTTGCAGGCCCGTTACGTACACAACAAGGCTCGCACGCCCTGCACCACTCCTGTACGTCGTGCCGCATGCCAATCCAATAGAAGCGTTGGCGCAGACGACTTAAGGTCTTCTTTTCACCCATGTGCCCACTGGTCACTCCTCCATGCACTTCCTCTAACAGGTCTCGACGAAGAGCGCGGGGCACTAGCACCACCCAATAGTCCGGCTGACCACGAGTGCTCACCCAGCGCCGCTGCAGCACTCCGTTGGCCAAGCGTAGCATCGCCCACTCTCGCCACAGACACTTAGTGACGGGACTCTCGGGTGACACTTGCTGCCAATCCGGCCTTTCGGGGGACTCCATCATCCATCGTATCAGTGGTGCGAGATCTGCATCCGCTCCTTGGGCCTCCCGCCACTTCTCATCGGCTTCTTGTGCCTCGCCTGTCACTTGCAGTCGCCTACATTCCACCCTCTCTTCTCGCTTGACGCAGTGCTTGCACTCCTCTTCACAAGGTCGGCGACTCAGGCTGTCGGCATTGTTGTGAATGCGGCCAGGGCGGTGCCGCACCTCATAATCGTATTGTTCTAACCGTCCCAGCCATCGAGCGAGCTGCCCCTCGGGAGCTTTGAGGGTCTTCAGCCACCGCAGGGCCGCGTGGTCTGTCCTGACGGTGAACTTGGCACCGTAAAGATACGGGTGGAAGTGCTCAAGGCTCTTGATCACTGCCAAAAGTTCTTTTCTGGTCGTGCAATAATTTCTCTCAGCCTTATTGAGCTTGGCACTATAATAGGCCACCACATGCTCTTTACCGTCCTTTTCTTGTGCCAATACGGCGCCAATCCCCTCAGCACTCGCGTCTGTGTCGAGCAGGTATGGTCTGGTAGGGTCAGGGTAAGGCAAGACTGGGGCCTCCGCCATGGCTTTCTTTAGGCTGTCAAAAGCACTCTGGCACTGTTGATCCCACTGGAAGTGCACTCCTTTTCCAGTGAGGCGATGAAGGGGCGCGGCCAACTGTGCAAACCCTTGCACAAAACGGCGGTAGTAGGTACACAGGCCCAGGAAACTGCGCACCTCGGCTACACTAGTAGGGATGGGCCACTCCTGCACCGCTGCCACCTTCTGGGGGTCGGTCCTAACACCCTCATGCCCAACTACATGCCCAAGGAACGACACCTCAGGCTGAAAGAGAAAGCACTTTTTCGGGCTAAGCTTGAGGTTGGCGGCCCTCAGACGTCGTAGCACTTCCTTCAGTCTCTCAAGCTCCTCCTCGAAGGTGCTTCCAAACACTATGACGTCATCGATGTAAAGGAGGGCCGTTTTCCAATGAAGCCCTTCTAGCACTCTCTCCATTAGGCGCTCAAAACAGCTAGGGGCGTTACACAACCCAAAAGGCATGACAGTGAATTGCCATAGCCCCTGCCCAAAAGAAAATGCAGTCTTTGCCTTGTCCTCGCCCTCCATTTCCACTTGATGGTATCCAGACTTTAAATCAAGCGTGGAAAACCAGCGAGCTCCGGCGAGCGCATCAAGTGTATCGTCGATACGCGGCAGGGGGTATGAGTCCTTTACTGTGCGGTCATTCAAGGCACGGTAGTCCACACAAAATCGGCGGGTGCCATCTTTCTTGGTCACCAGCACCACCGCCGATGACCACGGGCTGTCGGACCTCTCTACTAACCCCTGCGCTTCTAGTTCTTTCACAGCTCGCTGCATCTCCTCACGCTTGACAGGAGGGATCCTTCGAGGCGCATGTTTGATGGGATGTGCGTCGCCTGTATTTATACGGTGTTTCACGAGCCCCGTGCGGCCTAAGTCCTTATCCCCTTTACTGAAAACATCTGCAAACTCCCGCAGAGTTTCCTCCATGCTCACACGCTGGGATTGTGTAAGGTGGGAAGCACTTCTCTCGGCCAGATCCACCAAGTGTACTGGCAAAGGGCCTCCCTCGGGGAGAGATTCAAACTCATGAGGCCGCACTTCCTGCGTCACTTCTTCGCACGTCCCCACTTGTGCGCCGGCTGGTATTGTTCGAGCCTTGTCAGAAAAATTCGCCACCAAGACCGTGACAAATTCCTCATCTCTTTCCACCAGGCTCCGCGCCACCGCCACACCCTCAGCCAAACCCAGGTGCTTGGAAACTTCCACCATGCCTGTTGCTTCCACCATCTTGTGACTCAGTCTACAGGGCACTCTTGTTTCGGACCTCGGGGCCAGACGTACTCTCCTCACGGCCAATACCTCAGCAGGGGCGTCACCTGGGAGCAAGGGCAGCTCTTCTCCGCCTACCCTTAACAACTTCTTCCCCAGGTCAACACACGCTCCCACCTGCTTCAGGTAATCCAGGCCGAGAAGGCAAGAGTCCTCGATATCGGCGACGTAGACAGGCAGCAACAACTCGCTGCTCCCCACGCCGATCCTCGCTTCCACTGGTCCTTTGAGCGATGTACAATGCCCTGTCACTCCACAAAGCCGCTGCTTAGCTTCAGGCAGGTGTCGTGCGAACACCCATTCTGGGCGCACGAACGTTCCTTGTGCCCCAGTGTCGATGGTCATTCGGCATGGTTGGCCATCTACATACCCTTGCACCTGCATCGTGGGGGCTGAGGTGCGACGACAGCTTAGATTGCAATGGGCCCCATCATCGCTGGCTGGCTCATGGCCCCTCCTGCCAGCGAGGCCTCGTTTCCCGCCTGCACGGTGTCCTTCGGTTTCTTGCAGGCAATAGAGAAGTGGCCATAATCCCCACAGTTCTGGCAGCAGGGTTGAAAGGCATGGGTAGCCGGTCTCTCGAGGGAACGCGTCCTTCGCCCCCTCCGACACTGGCTACGCATATGCCTCACCTGGCCACACCTCAAGCAGGTGCCCCGGAAACCTACAGGACTGGATCGTCCCGAGGACGGCTGCTGTTGTCTTTTCTTGCCGGGTGAGTTGGGAGGTTCGGGTACTTGGGCACGCCGGGCTTTGAACTGGTGGGTGGGGAAGGAGCTTGACGACACCATGGTGCTCCATCCACCCACCGAGGTACGTGTGAAGGCCTCCAGTTCCAAGGCCCTTGCCAACGCCTCCTCCATGTCCTTGGGGTGAGCCTGCTTCACATATAACTGCAGTTCTCGGTTCTGCAGTGCGTCCACGAAGTACTCGGTCGTGAGCTCCCCCACCATGTCCTCTGGGGCCGTTGGATAGGCTCTGCGCACGAGAGTATCGATATCCTGCGCCAGCTGCGGTAGCGACTCGCCCTTGGTCCTCACTCTACCCTTGAGGCGTGCCCGATACACCTCCGCCTGTTGGTAGTGGCCAAACTTCCGCCTCAGAGCCTCCACCACGCTGTGATACTCCGTGCGTTGTCTAGACGTCAGGTGTCCCAGTACCTCCAGCGCGGCGCCCCTCAGGCTGGCCACCAGCTGCAAGGCGCACTCAGACTCGTCCCAGCCCTGAGCCTCCGACAACAACTCGAATTGTGCAAAGTAAGCCTCCCATTGCACTTTCCCGTCGAACTCAGACGGCTTCCTTCGCCTTGAAGCTCCACCAGGCGAAGACGATTTTCGAGGCGGGGAGTTAGGAGGCGTCAAACAATTTCGAGTGTTGTGGTGTGAAACGGGGGCGGTCAGCTGGTGAAACGAGCGCGTGCGTAGGGGTGCAAGTCCTGCTGCACCACGAGCAGCGTCTCGCTCGTGAGGTTGCCACTCAGTACCATTCAGCGAGCCAGCAAGCGGTGGTCCTGCATCAGTGTGCCCACCACGCTCTAGTTTCACGTAACGTTCAGCTGACTCTCGAGCCATCTCAGCTTGTGTTTGAACGGCACGATGAAGAATGTCAATCCTCGAGTGGCACTCGTCAATGCCAGCTTTCAAGTCCTCTTTCACGGCCGCACAGGCTTCATTCACCTCCTTGATGTCTTTTCCGAGTGCCGCACACCGATCGTCCGTGTACTGCTTTGCCCTCTCCTGTACCTCCGCTAAGCCTCTCTTCAATATCTCACCAATATTTTCATTTATACGCTTAGCGTTCTCATCCAATCTCTCCATCATCGCCGTGAACATTGCCATGACCGTTTCCTCACCAACAACCACTTGATTTGCCCGCTGGTGCTCCATTTTCTCCGTTTCCATGGAGACCGGATCACGTGACTCGTCTGTACCCGCCAACACCAGCCCTTCCTTATCCCCTTCCATCTTGCCGAACTACCACTTTTCACAATCCCACTCCTGACACCATTTGTTACGCAGCCCCCCTCGCCGGGCTCACTTCACCGAGGGTCAAGGCTTGTCAGGATACCCTCTTCACAAGGTCGAAGGGGGCGGTAACAACTTTTCCTACCTCATACACTGATTTATGGGTCCGGTGGCACTCAGTAACGATGAACTCACTTAATGGGGAAGGAAGGTAGGCAGGGAAACACAGCAGTCACGTGAACTTTGGTATATTGACGAAAGAAAATACAGTAGATGGCACTTAATGGCAAGGACGGGGGCAACGTCCAAACACCGAATCACACTGGGCTTATACAGGCACTTATAAAGTTCCCGAGGGCTTAGAGAGGCACTACGCACGTTCACAAGGGCTTCTAGATGCACTTATAGAAGTTCACAGCACTGTGCATAACAGCTGGACGCGATATAGCTTGCAAAATACACACGCAAGCCGCACTAGTCGTTTGTTTATCTCGCGTCCCTCCCGGTCTCTGTGTGTCCCACAATGCATCGCCTTCGACAAGTGAGATGCGCCAAGCGCGCCGCGCCTCACATAAACCCATACATTCGAGGCATACCTTTCACACAACACAGAAGACTATCAAAATAATACAGTGGTAATGTTTACATTCCTAATCACATTTCCACATGCATAACAATAATAACAGAGCGAGGCTGCAAGGCGTACGATGTAAGCCATATCTCGTCCAGCCTTGACCCTCGGTGAAGTGAGCCCGGCGAAGGAGGCTGCGTAACATAACCGTACCATACAAATCCTTATAAGCTCAAAAACCACCAAAAACCAAATTTCAAAATCAAACAGCATTCCTCTTCACAAACTTCCCACAAAATTATATTCTTTTCCCTTAATCCTTATTCCTTAAATAACCTAAACTAAAATTTCCTTAACCAGAAACGCACCCAAAACAATCCGACCCCAAAACGTTTAACACCCAATGACCATAAAATCAACATAAATTCAATTAACATTAATAAAAGTACTTAAAACATTCAAATATATTCATTTACCCAATCAAATTCATCAAAAATTACCTCAAATTCAAATTTACATCGAAAACCAATTAGTAAAGGAACGACATAAATCCGGATCAACTGCTAGCCCGGCGAACGCCAGAACTAAACGAAGCCACCCTCCGCCCGACGCCATTACATACCGAAAACAGTCCTCCTTCTATTATCCAAAACGCCAATATCCCGTCTACTCAGGTATGTCAACCTTCTCCCAAATAACTAGCTCACACACAAAAACATATAATTTATACTCAGAATAAACTAACCAACTGAATTAATGACTCAAATCGCCTTTACAGGAGCGAGTAGGCCCCACGCTTCAAGCTACTGCCAAGCCTCTCCACCAACCTCAAGGACCACCCTAAAAACTTCCAAGAACGTCTCATTTAGGCCACATTATCTACCAACCTCACTGACTGACCGAAAATAAGCAAAACATGCACATTCCTATAAGTAAACAGCTTCAACTACTTCCACCGAACCTAAACTGCCGCCTTCCTACAGTAAGTGCATCATCCTCTTAAAACTCCGTATAGCCCAGTCGTTACCATGACTTATTCATTACAGGTAACCTCAAGTCAATCAAGTAACAAGTCAGTCTCGTATGCCAACCACATTACACGTCCTGTAAGAACACTGCCCACAGGCCTCATAGCTGTTATGCTGGAAAAAATTCCAGAAAATCATTTCGTAAGTACGTATATGGCCAATAATCAACCATATACTCTAGGTAAATAGCAGCAGTTCAGTTTTTATTTTAGGGAAATAACTACTGTCAACACTTACTTTAACAGTTTTTCTCTTGGGAACAACTTATTACTGTTGTATTGGCAGAGACTGAAATTTATGATTTTCTAAACACTACCTATTCATTGTACACAACAGCAACAAATTCTCTGTATTAACTGCTAGAGACAGAGGAGGAGGAGGAGAGTAGCTATAGCACAAATTATCAAATGAATATTACATTTTTTTAATTTTCATAAAATTAAACAATCTTTAAATTATATTCATGGAATGTTTTTATATTGAGCGGATTAAAAGAAAATTTAATTTCTAGTTATTTACATTTTAGACAGTTCAAAATACATTGATACGTTCCACACCATGGCACCTGCTCTTTTCCTAGACCTTCTCAAGTATCTGGAAAGATTTGGCACAAATGTTCAAGCAAAAACAACAGGCATTTTCACGCATATAAACAATATAAACACAAGTGATTCCCATGTACGTACAATGTGAACTTCCATTATTTATACCGGTAAGTTTATTTTAAAAATTACATCTATACGGAAAAACCTCCTTTTTCTAAGTAAAAACAATTTAGTCATAGTACTTTCATTACTAGTAGACACTCTGGCATGTTTCCAGATTGAAACTAGCTCAGGAAGCGGACACCTTTCATTTTCATAGTTTATGTACAAGTTTGACATGACAAATACCTGCACAGCATCATTTACAGCAATTTCTTCAACCATGTCAAGGCCACGATAATATGATGACGAAAATATAGGGGTAAAGTAAAATAACATTAAACACAGAACAAAGATGAACGTCAAATTTTAACCTACCCTTCCTAGCATTAAAGATTTATCATAATTTGCAGTGATCTCCTAGAAATACACCAATCATGCTCATGGCGAGGGAAAACAGGGCTGCAAGATGTCAATAAACACGCAAGATGTAAACAAACACAGGATGCTGGACAGGCAGGCAGGCAGCAGGATCTTCGGACCATCCTCGGCAGGAGACTACTATCAACTTTGGTACGATATTTGTCTTCTTTTGCATTCAAGGTAAATTTTCTACACATCATTTGCAGACTTAATAATATATTACTATTTCAAGGCTTGCCCATAGTAAACACAGTAATGTCCTCTCTATTGTACATTTCATAAGTGCTGAACCTACACTCATACAATGTCTAACCAAATTCTCAGGCCACATTCTCTAGCCTTATTGAATTTGGCCACCCACTTGTCTATGTCCAATGTCTCTACACTTTACAAAACCAAATACCATCAACATGATAAGTACAATACTTTACCTAACATATTCAAATACCATAAAACTAATTTACAGTTACAAGTACCTAATATATATATAAACCTTAAACAAACATATTCTCAAAATATGGTTACAATTACATATCAACATTTACTTAAATTAACCACATTTTCTCGGCTATACATTTCACCTTGCATGATAGTGGTACATGAAATTGATCTCTCAAAATCGTAACCCTCACCTATTGTCATCATTACACGATAGTACAGAAAACATCAAACGTATTATGAGCCACTTGCCAAAACTAGCATCAGACCAAAACAAAAACATTTTTGTATGGTTCTGTACACATAATACTTTAGGTTGAAACTAATTCTATCCTTTCCTGCGCATTAACATTAATAATAAGTTTATAAGCATTGTATGTATAATCACTGTTGGGGAATTTAAAGGTGACACTACACAAGAAAAAAAGGAGCACCAGAATATATGCAACGTAAAGAAGCGCTATCCTAAAGTGTACATATTTATAATGTAAAATTCATTTCACAGAATGCCCTTTCTGACACCCTGACTTTGACCCTCTCATCACTGAGTTAATGACTACACTCAGAACCCAAAATTAAGATAATTAAGTAAGAGTATATGCACACGGAGAATTTACATGAAAATGTTATTAAACAAACTGCACGGTAAAAAAAGTATCATGCTGTCTGATGCAGACAAAAGACTTACCCTGCTGCAATTGTGATGTGGTCCCCCAAGACACAGTTAAGTAAACGGACAAAGGAGTTGATGCGGCAGTGGTTTCCTACTACAGTGCTTGTTATATTGGTCTTCTCACATATGACAGATCCTGAGCCAATCAAGCTGTCCTCACTTACCTGTTGAAATATATTTAACTGGGCTGAGTAGAAAGACTAATGAGTTTGTGCTGTGATCAGAAGACATAAAAAATATATAGAAATAATACTGTGTTGAAACAAAATAGTGTGAGTGGTGGCATAGGCCTTAGGTGTGTTTTCATGTAATCA
>JAUUEE010220996.1:0-19713 GCA_032361485.1 Panulirus cygnus | reverse complement strand
GTAATGTAAGGGTAAGAGAGATGTGTGGTAATAAGAAGAGTGTGGTTGAGAGAGCAGAAGAGGGTGTGTTGAAATGGAACGAATGAGTGAGGAAAGGTTGACAAAGAGGATGTATATTTCAGAGGTGAAGGGAACAAGGAGAAGTGGGAGACCAACTTGGAGGTGGAAGAATGGAGTGAAAGGGATTGTGAGCGGTTGGGGCCTGAACATGCAGGAGGGTGAAAGGTGTGCATGGAATAGACTGAAATGGAACGATGTGGTATACTGGGGTCGATGTGTTGTCAATGGACTGAACCAGGGCAAGTGAAATGTCTGGGGTAAACCATGGAAAGTTCTGTGGGGCCTAAATGTGGAGTGGGAGCTCTGTTTTTGGTTCATTACACATGACAGCTAGAGACTGAGTGTGAGCGAATATACCCTTTTCGTCTGCTTCCTGGCACTACCTCGCTGACACATGGGGTGGCGATGCTATTTCCTGTGGGGCGAGGTAGCTTCAGGAATGGATGGAGATGAGAAAGTATGAATATGTACATGTGGATATGCATGTGTATGTATATGTATATATATTTATGTATATGTTGGTATGTATATGTATGTATTGTGCATATATGTGCATGTATGTACATATGTGTGTATGTGAGTGCATGTGTCTTTCTTCGTCTGTTTCCTGGCTCTACCTCGCTTATGCAGGAAATAGCGATCAAGGATAATAAATGAATATGAATAAATATCAACGTATACCTATGTACATACATTCACATACATACACATATATACACATGTACATATTCACACATGCTCGACTTCATCCATTCCTGGTGCCACCCTGCCCCACAGGAAAGAACATCGCCACCCCCTGCGACAGCGAGGTAGTACCAAGAAACAGACGAGAAAAGACCACATCTGCTCACACTCATTCTCTAGTTGTCATGTGTAATGCACAGAAGCCACAGCTCCCTATCCACATTGAGGCCCCACAGACCTTTCCATGCCCTGGTTCAGTCCATTGACAGCACGTCGACTTCAGTATACCACATCATTTCACTTCACTCTATTCTATCCACGCCTTTCTCAAAATCTTTTTCACTCCATCCTTTCACCACCTGTTTAGTCCCCTGCTTCTCCTTGTTCCCTCCACCTCTGACACATATATCCTCTTTGTCAGCCTTTCCTCACATTATTCTCTTAATTTTTCCTAACCATTTCAACACACCCTCTTCTGCTCTCTCAACCACACTCTCTGTTACCCTTTCATTACTTACTTGATCAAACCACCTCACTCCGCATATTGTCCTCATACATTTCATTTCCAACACATCCACCCTCCTCCATACAACCCTATCTATAGCCCATGCCTCGCAACCATATAATATTGTTGGAACTGCTATTCCTTCAAACATACCAATTCTTTGTTTATTGATATTATACATTATCACCTAATCCTGCATTTTCCATTTCCTCAAACCCTACCAATAATACAAATGTTGTAAGAATTAGGACTCATAATCCCATTTATAAATCACTATTTACAGTGACGAATAGTTCTTTAGGAGTGGAACAAACATAAACCACATATCCTCTTATGTAAACACCACCAATAAATTTCTCATTATGACAGTCACAATATACAAAGCTACCAATGACCCAGATAAACTAAAACTTTATCTACAAGATTATGAACAAAGGCAAGGTTTTGTTTCAGCAAATGTCATAAGCTCGTGGGAAAGTTTGGAAAAATTAGTTTCACACATCCACTATTTTGAAGAAACTTTTTCCAATGGTTCTTGATAAGAATTGCACTACTGACTTGCATTTCTACTGCAAATCACTATCTTTTGAGATGTTCCCCCACCCCACTCTTTACCCAATGATAATAGGGGTCCCCCAGAGGGAACTGGGGTTTTGGGAGGGGGAACCCAAAAATACTTGTGATTTCCAATAGAAACGAAGGTAAGAATAATTCGACAAAAAAATCAGAAAAACAATTTCAACAATAACAAACCTAACCTGAGTCTAACGTAACCAACTGTGACCTACGCACTGGTGTGTTTAGCTCAACTCATAAGGCTCTGAGTTGGGGTCAATGTGGTCCTCTTCCTCATCATCCACAAGTTGCACTTGCCATAGTTTTTCTAACTGCAGGGGGTAGAGCTTGCTGGCAGTGACGAAGTCCTCACTGTACTGAGGTGTTGTGCATTGTCTCCCCCGAGTTGGGTTTACTGCGAGCAGCGACTGGGAGAGAGAGAGAGAGAGAGAGACGCCCCTCCGAGTGCCGTGAAGTCTGCGGTGTCTGCCCATCACGTTACACTATCACACACACACACACACACACACACACACACACACACACACACACACACACACACACACCATCCTTTCGTCTGTGTAACGGGGTGTACGGTAGAGAGCATCAGTCTGTGCACCGCTGGGGGAGGGGGGGTCTATATCACACTGCTCCTGCTGGAGGGGGGGGGGGTGATCGATGTAGTTCCGGTTGAGCTATGCAGCACTCGGAAGGAGCCCCTGCATTGGCCCGGGCCATGGATGGGCTGGTCATGTACCCCGGTTCTGTAGGGAGTGGTCGAGCGTGGTCCCTCTGCGTGACCTCCTATTTGCCCCTCTGTGACCTCCTGTAAGTCTGAGGATTTCTCGTGGCACAGAAATACCACTGTCGTTTTCTTGGCTATGGCTTTTAAGATTATTGTTTGTGGAGGGAGGGAGTCACATGGTGCAAGTATTACTAACAACTCAATTCTCTTTCACAAGCTAACGATACAGTTAAGCCTAACTACCGAATAGCTCTCTTTCACCAGCTAACAGGGCAATTAAAGCGAACACACACATCTACATATCACATCAACCACTGTCAATCTCGCCTTATTCGAAGGACTTTTCGATTTTATTTTACATTTTTAAAATGTTGGTTCTGGCGGTCGCTAGGGAGATGCACCATTACACAATGTTAAATTAACGAAATTATTGCTTTAGTACGTGGATGATTCTCCTTCCGTTTTGAGACTAGTGAGGATGTATAAATTATTTCTTTAAGATGTGCCACATATTTTAAATCTAGCGAAATTGGTGGAAAATGCGTTACATAGATAGTTAGTAGCCAGGATGGCAATACCGCTGAGTGTGGCTGAGGTAAAAAGCGAAGTAAATTATACATTTGATTAGTCTCGTCTTATTTCAGTATGCAGGCGCAGAGAAGGAGAGAGAAACAGCTCGAAAAAGCCGAGTTACCGGAATATTCTTACTGGGTATAACATTAGGTAGAATTCGTCTGTCATAGATTTCCTGTTATGTTTATTGGGAAAAAATAATTAACATTATCGGCAGCTTGCTGATTATTAGTATCTATTTTTCGAATAAACGGTTTTTAGCTTTGAGAAAGACTTAAGCCATTTGTAAATTGTTTGTGTATTCAAAATAAAGGGAAAAAGTCTGACCAAATTACAGATTGTTGACAGAAGTATTAGATATGAGATGAATATATTTGACGAATATGAATCGGTCCTGCAAGTATCGAATCACCGAATCGTCAATTCTGATTCAATAGTCCAATTTTTTTTTGTCTATTGTTAAAGAAGCATACGTATCTCCCGTGACCTTTGACCTGGGATGCCCCCTTCTCCTCCGGCAGGTTCCTAGGCAGCGACAACCCTGACCAGTCCTTCACCAACACCCAGCGCTCCAGGATCATCCACGAGATCCTCTCCACGGCGCCCTTCGGCAAGAGGAAGAAGGGCGAGATCGGCATCGAGAGACTGGTGGAGGAAGGTGTCTACAGCGCTGCCTTCCCCTTGCATGACGTGAGTATTTGGAGAAGGAGCCTCCCTTATGGCTCGTGTGGTCCTGGCACTCATGGCACTGGGTAGTGAGGATGTGGAGGTATTCTTAGGAGTTTATTTTTGTCTGAGTGTCTGTGCTGGTATTTTGTATCGACTGTAGCCAAGAGGGGAAAGGTGTGTCTGTATCGTAGCTGAAAGGGAGGGATTCTACTGCGGGTGCCTGTAGTCGTGTGTGTGTGTGTGTAAAGTGCTGGTCTCTAGCAAGAGCATTTAGGGTCACCGTGGCGGTAGAAAGAGAGTTGGATACCTCCAAAACTCTCCCCCCCCCTCTGCCTCTCCATTTTTCCATTACATTTGGAGGATTGTGTTTGCGAGTGGAAGGTCCCATCCCAGTTATGTATGCCCAGAGATGGTGTCTAGGTTATCTGTTACCATCACCCTCTCTGCTGGAGTTTCTCTCTCTTTCTCTCTCTATATATAAAGAGTTTTGAATTTCTCCATCATACCAACAGTTCTGCCTCCACTCCATCATGTTTTCATGTCCTCCATCGCACTCCCTCACACTACTAGGCCATCCAGCATTCCCCTTCACACCACCAGGCTCTCCAACATTCTTCCTCACACCACCAAGCCCTCCAACACTCCTACAAACCACCAAGCCCTCCAACACCCTCACACCACCAGGCCCTCCAACATCCTCACACCACTAAGCCCTCCAACACCCCCACACACCACCGAGCCCTCCAACACTCCCTCACACCACCAAGCCCTTCAACACACTCTTTACACCACTATGCCTTCCAGCACACTCCCTCACACTACAAAGTCCTCCAGCATTCTCCCTCACACCACCAAGCCCTCCAACAGTCCCTCATATCACCAGGCCCTCAAACTCTCCCTCGCACCATCAGAGCCTCCAACAGTTTCCCTTGCTCCACCAGGCCCTTCAACACTTCCAACCACTGGCAGGAACAAATTCCTGTTCATGTTATTGGGGAGCAGAATTATCCCCAATCCTTGACAAAAAATATCTGCATTTATCCTTCACAACTTTTTTTTTCCTATCTCATAGCAACTTAATAACAAACACATCCTTAGATATAAAGTTGATCCATTACTTTAGTCAGTTTATAGATTTAATGTTGTCAGTAAAGAACCAACTGGTATGCAGAGTACTGTACTACATTGACCTCAAATATATAATATATACTGACTCTTTGTTGGCATCACCTCAACAGTTACAAAGCATCAGTTTTGGTTCTTGACAATATTCTAGGATCTTCTGTTTTTAGCCTTTAGAGCCAGAAAACCTTCTCTGTTGTCCAGGATTATAGGTCTCAATGCATGGATGTCTTTAAATGGCCTTAGGTTAAACCATCTCTCTCTTCCTTTCTCTCCCTCTTCACATCCCCAAATGCTATTCAGTGAAACTTCCTTTTAGCTGTCATTTTTTTTCCTTCCTTCACCTCTCACTTGCCTACCGAATCTATTACCACTGCAAATTGTGTTAACATGTTATTTGCTGAGTATAACATTAGACTGGTATGTCTTTGTAGCAACATATCAAGAGAGAAAGAGAAAAATAATGAAGGACGTGGAGACAATCCCTGCTCAGGTAATTAATCAGTTACGTGTGAAGTGGTGTTTCATGAATGGGCATCAGATCAAGGAAAGTGAGATGGCATGACCTGCAGTCTTGGGTGGTGCTGCTGGTGGGTTGTGTGGCGCCTTGGAATGTGGTTACTACATGTGTCCTGGGGGAGAGAGATTTTGCACATGTGTGGTCCCCATCCGTAAAATTTGCACATATGTACCTTGTCTGTATTCCTTTATATGTGTGTGTGTCTGTGTGTATAGATATGTGAATGAGACATGTTATGATAATTCATAACCCTGTCATCAAAGGTCACACTGTCTTTTATGCCTTGATTCTCATCTGAATCAGTTTCTCATTCATTAAACTAAATTCTTGCTTCCTAGTCATTAAATTCCTAATAGAATACTAAGACTTTCCAAATACTTCAGCAGTTGGGTTCAGGGGAGGCATTTCATGTAAAGCCCTTGGCTCATATAATCACCACCCTCCAAACAAGGGTTTGGTCGTAGGAGCCTGATATGTAAGGTCATTATACTTCTGTTTTCATCCAGGGACCGTATGAGTACCCTGTGGGATGCCGTGACCCATCTCAGCTCAATCCCCGTCAGATCCTCTACCACTACTGGGCTCGCTGGGGCAAGTGGTACAAGTACCAGCCCCTTGACCACATCAGAGAGTACTTCGGCGAGAAGATTGGTATCTACTTCGCTTGGCTGGGTGAGCTAATGATAACCATACTGTGTGGGACACTTAAGATAGTGCAGGATACCCAGCTGGTTGAGCTGGTTATTGCCTGTGTTATGGGATCCTTAATATACTTGTATTATCTTAAGACACACTGTACATGTTTAAAAAACGTGTATGGTGCCTTATATCTTAAAGCACACTTTCTCTCATTCTAAACCACAAATATTTAGGCTCATTCTATAACTGCTTCCATTTGCACATATGCCTCATATGCATTTTCTTCCAAATTGTACTGGTATAGTTTTCATGTCCCTTTTTTGAAAGACTCCTTTTTTCATGTTATTCAGCCATCACTGTTTGAGATACTTTCACAATGATTTTACTGCCTCATGATGTAGAAACAATTACTGCATTCATTTTGTTTAAGCCTTTTTAGCTTAAATCCTTGGAATACTTTTTGTCATTAATTTTTAAAAAGACAGGCTCATTCTTTATAAGAATGCTGTCATCTGTTGTCAATATTCATATGCCTATTCTGTGGAAGAACATTTCCGTATAATGTTAAGGTTTGTTGTCATACATTCTGGAGAGGGTATGACCATATTATTTGTCACTTTCATATTCTATAACACAATCTTGATTTTTCTGAAAGCCTAAGAAATATGTTTCCAGTGTTTTTCTGTTAGTCGTACATTTTAATATTATTATAATATTTCCAAGGTACTAAAAGATGTATATTCATTTAGAGATTTACAGATTAGATGGTACCTATAGATCAGCTGATAGAGCAGAAAGATAGATGAATTTTTGTTATAGTAGACTGATAGATAGATGAATAGGTGAGTACTGTATAAGGAAAAACAAATGTTATTCCCATACACTTCCTTAAGCCTCCACCCTTCCTCAGGTCTTTACACTGGGTGGTTACTACCAGCAGCAATTGTGGGTCTGTTGGTCTTCCTTTATGGCGTCTTCACCATCAACCATAACACACCAGCCAATGAAATCTGTACGCAGAAGGGAGTCTTCAAGATGTGTCCCTTGTGCAATGAGAAATTGGGATGTGCTTTCTGGGATCTGAGTGACATCTGTGTTAATGCTCGTATCTCATACCTCTTCGACCACCCT
The DNA here is from genome assembly GCA_032361485.1 of Panulirus cygnus. NCBI lineage: Eukaryota > Metazoa > Arthropoda > Malacostraca > Decapoda > Palinuridae > Panulirus > Panulirus cygnus. Next base: position 12,510 of record JAUUEE010220996.1, on the reverse strand, counting down.
GGCACTGTCTTCTATTCGATATTTGTGTCGTTTTGGGGTGGGTTTTCTGAGAATAGGTTGGATCTAGGGAAAGCTTCTATTCTGTCAGATATATAATTACATGCTAAATTTTTGTGATTATTCATTACACATTAGTGATTTCAAAAAAAAGAAGTGATTCACTGAAATACCTCCTTGATTCTGTTTTCTTAGTTCTGTTGATCATCATTCTTTAAATCTTGTTCCGTTTGTTTCTATTTTTGTCATTATTTCCAATTTGTATCTAAATTTCTCCCTTTCCTGTATGCTAAATCAATTATAATGTGAGTAGTTTTCTTTCCAGTCCTGTGCCTAATATATTTATCATTCACTCTTCCAGCTGTGTCTTTCCTAGAATACTGGAAACGGAAAAGTGCATCACTTGCCCACCATTGGGATTGTCTGGACTTCCAGGAGGAAGAGGAACGACCCCGCCCAGAGTTTGCAGCCAAGGCACCTTGCCAGGAGAGGAACCCCATCACGGGTGTCAGGGAGCCCTCTTTCCCAAAGTCTATCAGAACCAAGAGGATCATGGCTGGAGTTGGACTCATCTTCATCATGGTGAGCTGTGTGGATATCCCATCCTGTGTTGCATCCTATTGTTGGTGGGTGTTGTGTCCAATTGTTAGACTTTCCATCCTCTTGATGGATGTCTCATCTTGTTGGAGAATGTAACACCCTGGTGGTGGAAGTCCTATACTGAGTGTTTGTGTTTTTGATTCCATAATCATACAGAGGAACTGAAAACTAAATAACTTTCAGCTGCTATTAAAGATGTCTTTGTTTAGATGTCATTACAGTTATTCAAGCAAAATTAACTTCACTTGCATTATTTAAAGGGATTTCATGCTGCTGACATGATGAAAAGGATTTTGATAATCATTGATATTTAATGGTGAAGAAAAAGTGTTTGACAGTTATTACTTATAGCTTTAAAGGTGTTTCACTTATTCAGTTACAAAGTAAAGTGTGAAAATGTTATCTTGAAAGATAAATGAGATTGTGTGTGGGAGTTATGGTTACTTATATTAGTCTATTTTTAACTTCTTTCAACTAATCACTGCTTTCCTGACCTTTTTTGGCAGATGAGTCTTGTCATCATATTCATCATTGCTGTCATCATCTACCGTGTCCTGGTGTCCATCCCTCTCTTCCGTAACGACACTCTTAGATCCCAGGTATACTCTTTTTTTACTGTTATGTATTTCAGTTTTACATCACTGATTAGTACCATTTTTTGTCTTTATTATGGTGCTATATAATATATACCCTTTTTTCTGATTTTTTTTATATGTTTCATAAAGAAACCAATTACTGTTTACTGTACTTCTTATCTTAGATAAGAATTACAGATAATTCAGATTTCTAATGTTTAGCTTCCCATTATCACTTGTAATGTCTGTAAGTTACTTTCCTTTCCCACATACCTGGAGCTCAATAGTGGAATGACTACCAATTCCATCATCTCCTAGATGCCACACATCCAACAGTAGTATAATGTTTGGTACTTTCTTCTCCCACAGGCTCAGGCCATATCCTCACTTTCTGGTGCTGTGGTCAACTTTATCATCATCATGTGTATGGGCAGAGTCTATGAGAAGCTGGCTTACAGGCTTACTACCTGGGGTACGCAATAGCTACACCAAATTTTGCGTCTAGCTGTGCAAGTTTTGTGTCAAGTCATGAGTGTAAAATCTATAATATTCAGTTGAGTCTGTCATATAGTTAGGTCCCCTCCTTAATATGGAAGCAAGGCTTTGTAGGGCTAGGTTACACTTTTACACCAGCCAACAGTTATAACACATCATAACCTCACAGTGAATCAAAGTTCTTGATATTTAAAATTTTATTGAATCCCTTTTACAGTAATCATTAATAACAACATATCAACAGTAATCGAATATGAAGCAACATTCATGTACATCATGTTATACAGCTGTTGTATATGGTACAGTACTGTTGCATTAAGAGGAAGTATCTAGTTACTTTCATTTCTAATTGTTAACACTAGAAGTAGTGGTGATGCTTGTAGTCTTGGTGATGCTAGTATTTATAGTAGCAATAATGTTAGTTGCATTATGAATAGAAAAATTAGATGTTTTTGTTGTTGTAGTAAAATTGGTAGTAGAAGCGATTGTGCTATGAATAATAATAGTTGTGGTAGTGCTATTGCACAATAGCATCCATTTTAGTTCATGCTCTTATTCTGCATTTCTTGTACATGTAGTAACAGTCGTAGAGTAGCAAAAATCAGTCAGCATTAACAATAATAACAAAGAGTAGTAATAGTGATAGCAGTAATCTTTGCCATGGTAACAATAATAGTTGTCACAAAATGATTAGTGATTGTTTTAATATAATAGAAGTTGTAGTTGTAGGTGTGTACTATGTTGTCCTTTTTTGTTGTTATTGTTATCTTCATGATGGATGTCAGAAGCCAATGAAGGAACAAGTCACTCCGTTACCCTTTTGTAGCAGCTGTCATAAGAAAAGTACATGTTGATTATCTCCTATCTCGGTTTTTTCTTTTGATGTTTGCAAAATAAGGCTTCTGTTGATTTCTTTCTTATGTTACCTTGCTAAGGCAGAAAAAGCAATAAGGGATTAAGAAAGAATTGTACAGTCTTCCAGCTCTGAAAAATAGATTGCATGTAATGTTAACTTTTTTCTTGAGGTAATAATGTTCCTCTTTTTCTTTTCAAAAGACCTGAATATCAATATTTTGACTACTTTAGCTCTTAACAAGGATGGTATCATTTCCCCAACAGAAATGCATCGTACGCAGACTGAGTTCGAGGACAACCTCACCTTCAAAGTGTTCATCTTTCAGTTTGTCAACTTCTACTCATCCATCTTCTACATCGCATTCTTCAAGGGCCGCTTTGTGGGCTACCCAGGCCACTACCACCACATCCTTGGACTCCGTAATGAAGACGTGAGCAGTGCCAGCTTGTTTGTTGGTGATTAAGTAGCACCGAGAGGATGATCAGGATGTTATGAGCTGCCTGGATCACTTAACCCAAATAGGAATGATGCCTGGCTTGATGTAGAGTCTGAAGGTCCTCAGCATGATGTTTTAGACCTTTCAATTATATTTTGGTGATGTTTATGAAATATACACCCTATCAGGTGTACAGAATTGTTAGGTATCCACTAATTAAATATGTTCTGAAAACACTGCAGTTTCCAAAAAATTGAATGTGATTATTTCTGTACTTGGTGTGGTATTAAAGTAGATTACTCCTATTTTGTATAACAGCAGAATGCTCTTCAGTATTACATTGTTCTTAAGAGCAAGTGTTAGGATGGAATTCGCACTGCAAAATCAAAATCAGTGTAAGAATAACTTTCTGCATAAAGACACTTTTTGTATCTCAAGCTACTCTCTGTACTTAAGCTATCCCTATGTAACTCATTAAGTGTTCAAAATAGTTTAGATATATATTAATGAGTACATCTGCACAGGAATTGTAATTATACAGCAGAACTTAAATTTTTCTTATACTATACATGTAATGGTTAATTATGTTGTTTGGATAACTAGACTTCAACTTATGTTCAAGAAAATGATAATGTTTGATGACTGGAATAAAGCATATATGCATAAGCAAACATGAAAACAGTAGATAAGGTGAATGAAACAATGCTTCTCTCCAGTGCTCAGCCGGTGGGTGTTTGATCGAGCTAGCTCAGCAGTTGGCTGTCATCATGATTGGCAAACAAGTCGTCAATAATGCACAGGAAATCCTTGTTCCCAAGGTCAAAGCCTGGTGGCACAAGAAACAGGTGAGAGACAGAGTGAGAGAAGTGAGAAGGAAAGGAATGAGAGGGAGAAATAAAGATTAGGAAAGGTAGGGAGAGAAAGTGTGCATATATGTGTAAATGATGGGGAAGTATGAATATGATCACTGTATGAGTATTACAGGGAGAGGGTTCCACACTCTTTGGGCTCTGTCTTTTTAATACATATTGCATTTTAAAATTCTTAAACTTTTACGTCATACAGGTATTAGCTCTAGTAGATAGCTGTTCATAAAGTATCTTGTTACTGGTTTTGTTTGCATTACAATGTTGCTGAAATTTTTTTCTGAAGTTTTTCACTGAATAATGATCACAGTAGAATGTGTTTCTTTCAATGATTACATCAGAAAGTAGAGTACATCAAAACCTGTCACTTCTAAGTGTTTTGACCTCTTGATCATAAGAAAAAATTCGGGCTGATGTTTCTTTGAGCTTTCAACCTCTTGGTCTTCAGACCCAAAGCCTCAGGACTCCTCAAGCCAACCTTTTGTCACCCATCCTTATTAAATTTACATCAACCTTATGAACTCTTTACTATGTCCCAGCTTTGTGGCTTAAGGTAGTACATATTTTTCCACTGCATGGTCATACAATTGTGTGATCTTTTTACCTTGTTTTTTGTTACTGTTCCAAGAACTTGCTTGTATGTGATCCTGTAACCTGAAGACCATGTTCATGTATATATATATAGCTCTTAAGCTCTTGAGGCCCCAGTTTCATTAACCAGTGTTTTCCTGCTGTTGATGTTAGGTCAAGATGAGTCATAAGGCAAGGGCACGCTGGGAGGCTGACTACCAGCTGATCGATAATGAGGGGCTCTTCCAGGAATACCTGGAAATGGGTAGGCCATTTCCCTTTTATTGCTAAGCATTATGAAAAAAATAATTAGTAATAATTCATTAATAATAGCATTGAGTTTTGTATTGATTCTCCTATACTCTAACTTACCACCATGACAACCTGATGTTAGCTTACCTCCTTTCCAACAGTGCTACAGTTTGGTTTTATCACCATATTTGTGGCTGCCTTCCCTCTGGCACCACTGTTTGCACTGCTTAACAACTGGGTAGAGATTCGTTTAGATGCTCAGAAGTTTGTGTGTGAGACACGACGGCCGGTGTCAGAGAGGGCTCAGAACATTGGCATCTGGTTCACCATCCTGGATTTCATGGCCCACTTGGCTGTCATTAGTAATGTAAGTAAGAGTTATGTCAGTTACTCAATTACCACCAATTTGCTCATGTGCATTGTTGCCCCATTCAAGCTAGAGCTTGATGGGGAAAAAAGTAAAAAATGTGTGTCAAATAGACCCTATCCACAAATGTTTAAGAGACCTGTTTGTTCAAGGAAGATAGATTGTTGAAGCTGTGAAAGTTCTTGGAGGTAAAAATTTCAGACTTTAACTGTGTAAGGAAAAAAACAATATCAGAGTAGGCAACATGCTTGTTGGATGCTACATAACCTAGCATGAGGTGGATTTATGCAGGCAACCAACTCTTTAGAGCAAAAGCCAGAGTAAAGCTGTCATGAACATAGAGAGAAAGGCAACATTGTCATGAGGAGAAAGGAGTTCAAATTGAGAACTGAGACATTGCTAAGTGAATTATGTCGATAAGGATGGAGGAGACCCTTCCGTAGGCAAACAGAGATTTGAACTCATTATGAAACACAAGGTATACTTGTGGCACTGAGGAGGTATTTGGGAAGAATTGACTTATCCCTCTAGGCTTATATGAAGATAATGAAACTTTGGATACATTCAGGCAGGTCCTCTAATTAGTATTAGAATTCTGGGTTTAGAAATGAAAGAATTAGGCCCTGTATATCTGCCTCGGAAATACCTCCAGCAGTTCAATATAATCTTTACTGTTTGTATAGGTTTTACACATAAAAAGCAGCAATATCTTGTGTGGCAATAAAATGTAGTATTTGTAACATCACAGGCCATGCATTGTATAACAAAATCCTGTGTTTGTTGCTGTACAGTTGATGCATCTTTTATGACTGCGTTTGAGTTAGACCATTCATATGGTGAGTATATAAAAGCATACAGGAGAACCACTAAAAAGCATCTGTAAAAGCATTTCCCATGTCCTTGTGCTTTATGATATAACAGTTTGAACAGGAAATGAAAGAACTGTAATACTGTTGTAATATCTGTGCACTTGTAATGATAATTTAGAGGTAGATATTGATAGGTTTATCACATTGGGTGCAGAACAGTACCAGTGTGCATTGCTTTAAATCCACTGTATGCAGTATAGCCTAAAGTTGAAGTTGCAGTAATCAATAGCCACTTTGGAAATTAACCCTTCTTTTTTCTTTTGTAAAACCCCACCTAACCAATATGACAAATATGGAATGAATTTGTATTTGTAAAGAAGACTGCAGGGGTCCTTATATCTTTTATTGAATGATATTGAGTGTGTTACTCAGTCAGGACTACAGCAACTTCACTCTCACCTTACAGATTATTTTCCTTAATCATTGCCAGAGAACAGCAAAATACCTTTCTTCTCCTGCAGGCATTCCTCATTGCTTTCACATCAGAGTTCCTGCCACATCTGCTGTACAAGTATGAGTATGACTGGTCTCTCAGTGGCTACGTCAACTTTACACTTGCCACTGCACCTAATAACACACTCAGTGAGGAGTGCAGGTGAGAGACTGTCATCAGAGCATGTTCGACACAGTCATGAGAGTAGGTGTGACGTAGTCAGCTTTCCTCCCTCACCATGTAAGTGTAACACCTTCCACAAAGCATCTCAGTCATCCTTGTCATATGCTTTCTCTAGATCCATAAATGCCACATACAAATCCTACTTTTTCTCTAAGTATTTCTCACACACATTCTTCAACGCAAGTAACTTATCCATATGTCCCATACCGCCCCTGTAACCACATTGTTCCTCCCCAGTATGATGCTCTGTGCATTGCAGCGTCTTCTCAATCACCACTTTTTCATACAACTTACCAGGTACACTCATCAAACTTATACCTTTATAACTAGAACACTCAATTTTGTCCCCTTGCCCTTATACAGTGGCACCATACATGCATCTTGCCAATCCTCAAGCACCTCACCATGATCCATACATATATTGGAAATTGTAACTTATCAGTCAATAATACAAGCCACACCCCTTCTTTAGAACTTCAACTACAATACCATCCACACCAGCCGCCTAGCCACATTTCATCTTATGCAATGCCTTTGCCACTTCTCTCTATTCGCCAAAACACTCTCCATGACTCTCTCTCTCTCTCACTTTAGATACTTACCAAACCCAAACATTCTACATCTGCCACCCTATCATCAAACAAATTCAACAGTCCCTCAAAATACTCACTCCATCTCGTCACCCTGTCACTGTCTGTAATCACTTCCCCATTTGCCACCTTCACTAATATTACCATTCGTTCTCTTGTTTTTCTCGTACTATTAATCTCATTCTGAAACAATTTATTCTTCCTGAAATTTGCTAATACTCACTCACCCTAGCTCGTATTTGTCCTCTTTTTCAGCCCATGCACCTTCCTCTTGACCTCCTTTTGCTTTTTTTGTACATTTCCCAATCATTTATACACCTTCCCAGTAAGTACCACTTATACACCACGGTGACTTTGCTTCATGGACCTCCCACAGAAACCTGGCTTCAAGACCTCCCACAGGTTCATATTTGCATAAGTTGACAATATCCAGCCTCATAACTTCTGACACTGAAAGTCTCCTAACATTGTACCATTGCTTGAACTATATCTCACACTGATCATGGTGACTTGACCTTATGTTTTCCCACTTTGTACTGACCTTATGACTTCCACATTGACCTCACAACCTGGCATGACCCACAGGTACCGAGGCTACCGGGACTCAGAAGGCAACCACACCATCTTCTTCTGGCGCCTACTGGCTATCAGGCTGGGTTTCGTCATTGCCTTTGAGGTGGGTTTGAGAGGAAGTCATTCTTATGATCAAAGAAAATTAATTCAGAGTCTGAGAGGTATCGGTCTTAATCTTGAGAAGAAGCAGTCTTACCTGTAATGAGAACTATTCATCATCCTAAATGGTGCTTAGTACATATAGTGACGTTGAGTGAATAGGGCTAATGCAGGTTCAAATGAAGGCTAATGTACGAATTTAGGAACTGATTGGTATATGGTATGACAGAATAACCTTTGACTTCTTATGCTGGGTAAAGGTATTACTAGACTATACCTGCCTATGGTTATACTGTGAGTGATAATCACCTTCAGTGAGATTATTTTATCATCCGCTGATGAAAGAGAGTACATTTTCGTTGAAAACTTTCCAATCAAAAGGAGTCCATCCTTTCCCTGCTTCTGGAAATAACACACCCTAAAAGCTACAGGAGCCCCTTCTGTGAGAAGGGTCCTGGGGTTATATGATAGTAAATGAAAGTGATGGGGAAATGAGTATGAGGTTGGTTTGTGTTGATGAGAAGTTATTTGGGTTCAGGGAAGCAGACACTGACAGTAATGTGATGGGAGCATTGTCCTGATAATGGGAGGTTTCAACATTGTGTGCAGGCTAACTTCATGTCTAAGGAAGCTGACTATCTCCCCTAGCATGTGGTGTTTGGCATATGTCGCCTGATAGACATAATGGTCCCAGATGTGCCACAAAGTCTGGACATCAAGATCAAGAGAGAGAGATACCTTGCCAAGCAGGCTCTAGCAGACTCGAACACTATCTTGAAGGTAAGTGGATGAGGGAAACTGTCAACAATATGAAGGTGAGAGTAAACATGAGTAGTGATGATAGATGACATCATAAAGGATAAGGAGACATGAATTGATTGAAGGAGGTCATCATAGGTTGGAAAGAAACATTATGTAAAAATTAGATGGAGAGTGGAATCCCACCTGGAGGCTAGAAAGTGGAGAAAAAAGTGAGTAAAGAAATTTAAGATTTATTGTCTAGGGATGTGACCGGGAGTAAGGTACCATCATTAACAACAAAATATGATGGAGAATAAAGTGAGTGGAGAAGTGTGTAATAAGCAAGATAGTATTGTGAAGGTGTTGAACTGTACTTTCCTTTGCTTGCTTCAGTTTTCCAGTAAGACTACAAACACTACCTTTGCAATACTCTGTTTCCTTGAGCATTTTCTCAGCTATTGCTCTCATGTTGAAATCCTAGGCCACTCAGTTGTGTTTTTCATAAATCTTGTTTATTTGTCAGTCTACCAGTTTCAGTTTTATTTCTTTTTATTGTCAGTTATGTATACTATGATGTGTATACCAAATAACTGTTGAAATTGATATTTAGATATTCATCCTTAATGCTTTTACTTTTATCCTTATTGTCACACTATAATTATAAACAGCCGTCTACTGCTTAGTATTCTTTCAGCACATTCGTAACTGTGCAGTCTACTCTAGGAACCATATCACGTATCACTGTGAAGTTTATAACTGCATCCTCACAAGAGTTATTTTATAGGTCTCACAATTTTACTTGTTCACTTGGCATTTTCTTGATGAAATATATCACATATTAGAGCTGTTTTCACACCCCTCACAATTTTATGTCCCCTGCTTAGACCAGTAATATCACTGTTGTAAAATTTTGGAGAAATAATACTCACTGCCAACATTTTTAAACTGAATTGAGCACTTTTGAATTAGGATAACGTTGATTAATCTGTTTCATCTTCCAGGTGGCGCAGGGGAAGGACGAGGATGAAGATGATGTTGCTGCCACGAATGATGTCAATATTGCCATGAATGATGCTGATACCCCATCTGTTGTCATTCCCCCTGCTGCCCCCTTCATCACCAAGCAGACTACTCCACCACCAAAAGAGTCACCAACTTTTTCTTCCTATGACTTTGAAAATGCAAGAGACTCTCCACCACTGAACCCTTACACCAAGATGTCTCCTTCCAGTCGACCCTCATCCTATACCAACAGCTCCAACACCAACACACCATCATCATCTCCTCCTTCCAAAACTAAACGTTCATCTTTCAGCAACAAAAGTCCTCCTGCAGTCTCAGCAGACAGCAACAATAGCAACAAAGGAGGCATGCCAGGGACAACATCAGGGACTCATTCTGCTAGGAGTCATCAGGGCACTTCCATCACCAACAAGACCCCTTCATGTGCTCCAACATAACAATCCGCTCCCCTCACCCGTCCTCTCGTCGTGTACAAGCAGACGTCTGTGTAACAAGCTTCTGCACGACCTGCTTGAGTTCTTCTTTGGTTGAGGCGCTCTGGTGTTGTGTCAAAATGTAGAAGGTGAAGGAGGATAAGCCAAGGAGAACCGAAAATAAATATTTACGGGTTCATGTGCATGGCAGCACAAATGTCATCCCCTGCAACTGACATATCAGTCATGAAGGAGATCAGTATGGCCTCCCTTACTCCATGCTGAAGGTGTCATAACCCATAACCTTCAGAAAGACTGGAATTACTCCTTCCCAGTATGATTGGAGAGGTAGGTTGAGTTACCGTCTCAACTTATGAGTGGAACCAACCTTCTCTGACCTAACACTTGAGGGTAGCAAGCCTTCAGTGACCTAACGCTTAAAGGGAGTCAACCTCCAGTGACTTAATGCTTAAGGGGAGGCTAGGCAAAGTATCCTCTGACACGAAGATAGTTGAGTGCCTTGTTGTTGTTTTTCCTCTGTGTTTATGGTTTATAGTGTCTGACGGGTGGTGGATGTTGGTTCGCTCATACCAGTATTGTGAATAATAGTGGTCTTATTTATTATCAAAATAATACTGTGGAAAAAGCTGGTAATAAATGAGAAATCTTTGCAAATTTTCTCATTACGCATTTGAAGGACCTATGAATGTATGAATCTCTCATCATGAAGAAAAGTATTTGGAAATTGTCGCAGTGTATCATGACAAAGCGAGTGATCTTCAGACCATATGAACCAATCATAAGCACTTCCCATTTCCAGGTAATGTCATTATCTAAAATGGATAAACAGAGCTTCATGTCACATAAGTGATTACCTGACAAGTGGAGATCTGGCCAGCCTGGCTGGCCCTACCTGTCCATGACTCCTCTGGCACTGTACCTGCCTACCTACCAGTATTACCAATGGTAGAATAGAAACATTGATCACATGTAGGCTGAGGACAAACAGGAAAGTAAAGATTGATGTGGACTGCAGGGGCCCTTCCCTAAAAACACTCATGCCTGTTCATGCACTCATGATTCACCACATATTATGCTTTTGGATTGTATTGTTAAAATGGAAGAAGCTGCTCCCTAAGTAGCACAGCATTTTATATCAGTGATATGACCTTATTTTCCTAAAAAGTACTTGTATGAAGGCCACTGCCCTCTGTTAATCCCCAGGAATTATTGACAATATATTCATAATGAGTAACAAGGACTGGAACTGCATATTGTGGCCTCTTAAATTTTAGCAATACACTCTCTTGTGATCATTCCCAAGTATGTTGGAATACATGTGTATTTTGTACACATGATCTGGTGATCAAGGCACCATGAACTTGCTGAGTAGCTTTGGCCACTGTCTTTTGGACATGGCCTCAGGTCAAAGAACTCATGATAAAAGTCTTTAATATCTTTATTTCACATTTCCAGTGCTCCTGTAGTAGTCTAGAGTCTATACAGCTTGTCATATACATAGAGAGAGAGAGAGAGGGAGAGATTTTTCTGTGGGCCTCAGACTTTTGCAACATCTTTCTACATGTAAGTCCAGTCATCATTATTAGTCCTTCATTCTATCATTATATCACTATAGTGTTGTTTATAGTATTCTGCTGATCATCAGATGTTTTCTACATATAACAAGGGACAGTAGTGTGGATCTTATTGATGTAATCAGTGTTATATATTATCATTCTGCAAAACATTTTGTGCTCAGGCAAAAAGAAAGATTTTGCTATTTACAAGAGCTAGGTACTGTATCTTTGATTTTTTTTTCTTTTTTGTATATTTCCATCTGTACTGTAATGCATAATGAAATTTAACTTTGTCAGCATAAGAAAATAAGGATGTGTGCCTGTTGGTATGCATTTGCTGAGGAGTTTCTTATTATTATGACCTCTTTCCCAACCTTCCATCACCTGTTTCAGATCAGATGATAAAAGCAATATAAAAACAAAGCTTTTTCTTTAGTGTTTTATCATTACAGTGTCGATTATTATTACTAATTTCTGTCAAATTTATGGGAAACAAAGTCATGGCCTCTGCGCAAAAAATATGCAAAACACCAGTAATTCTAAAATGGGAAAATGTCAAAATAGAAAAATTATACTGTCTTTAGAGCAGCAGGTATGAGTATAAATGCATCACAAGAGGCGGTGGACTTGTGGTATCCACAATTTTTTTTTCTGATGTTGAAATGTATTTTCATTGTTATTTTACAAGAAGGTGTAAAACAAATTGTCACATTATTATTATTATTATTATTTATCTCTGGGGAAAGAATACTGCCCACATATTCCCTGCATGTGGAAGGAGTGGGAGCTGGTGGCTGGAATTCCTCCCTTCATGTATTACCCTCCAAAAGAAAGAACAGAGCAAGGAGCCAAGTGAGGATTTTCTCCCTGTAAGGCTCTGTCATATGTTCTTGATGCTACCTCGCTTACGTGGGCATGGGAAGTCTGTATGGAACCTTTTTATTATTATTATTATTATTATTGTTATTATTATTATTATTATTATTATTATTATC
>JAUUEE010209928.1:0-12922 GCA_032361485.1 Panulirus cygnus | reverse complement strand
AGACAAACATCAAAACAATGTGAGGGCGTGTGAGGAACCATTGAGAGACAGACATCAAAACAATATGAGTGCCTCTGAGGAACCATTGATATATAAACCTCAAAACAATTTGACGGCGTGTGAGAAAATATTGAAAGACAAACCTCAAAAACAATGAGTGTGTGTGTGAACAATCAATAGGAGAGAAACCTCAAAACAATGAGGGTGTGTGAGGAACCATTGAGAGAGAAACCTCAAAACAATATGAGGGCGAGTGAGGAACCATTGACAGACAAACCTCAAAACAATAAGGTATGAGGAAGCATTGAAGGACAAACCTCAAAAAAATATGAAGTCGTGTGAGGAGCCATTGAGAGACAAACTTCAAAACAATATGAATGCGTCTGAGGAACCATTGAGAGAAAAACCTCAAAAAAATTTGAGGGCGTGTGAGGAACGATCGAGAGACAAACCTCAAAACAAGGAGGTTGTGTGAGGAGCCATTGAGAGACAAACCTCAAAACAATATGAGGGTGTGTGAGGAACCATTGAAAGACAAACCTCGGGTTCAAAAGCAAACCCTTCTTTAATGCAAGATTAATAATACTACCTGAAAATCTACTCAGATATGACAGATTACCTTACATATCTCAATGGAAGAATATATTTAAATCATACGTCATGGAAAACTAACTTCATTCTGACACCGAGGCAATGGTTCTACAATACCTTGCAAAAGCATACAAAGAATTTCAACCTTCAGCCAAAATCGATTTCGGCCAGTTATCCTCCGAAATCACTATTGACTACACCCATTACCACTACACTTACGTTAGGAGATCAATATTTTCAAAAACAAGGCACTAGGATTCAGCGAAAGCAATAAAACTACCTGATAATCGACCCCGATATAAAATATAGCTTTATAGACGTCCTGAACCCATCAGTACTTTTCCCAACCAATTTTCAGACGACTATGAGCAAATAACTGGAACACACCAAAGACGAAAAAATACGAGAAATAACTTCAACATCAGGAACAAAGATAACCTAGCGAGGACGAAGACACGAGGACAAGAACAGCTGTTTACGAGATTTTTTTACGACTGCTGATGCACGCCGTATTTCGCAGGTGGACGTAGACTTATGTTAGTCACCCGGAGAGGCGATGAATGACATTTGCCCCGGTGCATTGAGGCAGAAATCAAACACCAAGGCAAGAATAAAGAGCCTAGGTCAGCTTTGGAATCAGCACCGCAACCATCACCTCAAAACCTACCATGAACGCGAGGTTGAGCAGCATGTTGGCCAAGTCAGCAGCGGAATTGACAGCGCGTAATTGGTAACGGTACTTACTACTTGTTATTAATTTCATGCCATACATACCCTTGAAATTTTCCATTTTCATATATACATCTGATATACTCTGATATAATGGGAAACATAACTTCGAGAACGTTAAAAGAAATTAACATAGTATGCCATGTATCAACAGAAATAGAAGATTACTTTGGTTGAAAATAATGATGAAATACTTTCTAGTCATTTAGTTTCATGCTTGATTAAGGAGCAGACAATGTATCAATGACTCAATTGTCAATGTTTAGAAATAAAAAGAATTACCAAGGAAAAAAAAAACTCCAGTTTGTACGACACTTTCTCCTACTAGTATATATCAACGAGACGTGTATTTGTTGCATAGTAATAACGCTGCTTGTGGCAATAATTCACCCCATCTTTTCATATACTTATGAAAGTTAAAAGAGATATCAATGTTTGGTATAAAACACATCGTCACTAGAGCCAAAACCCTCAAGCTATTCACCTTCACAAAAAAATGCAATCGAGCGGACCTTACGTCACAGCTCCTCGCTCTCGACAGCTGACAATAACAACTCCGCCAACCCTCTCGCCTTCTGAATTCACTCCCACCCTCACACCAGTGGGCAAGTCTTCCCATCTCCCACACTGAAACCTACCGTTCTGACGAAGGCTTGAATCCTGACTGATACTGAAACCCACCAGCTCCCTCAATGACTCGCCTTCCACGATCTTATGATTTTTTTGGACTAGGCTCCTCCTCTATCTCACCCCAAACACATCACATGACTAGAAAAACTTACCCTGAAACAATGAAAACGTCAAATCAAATTAAAGCTTAGTCAAATGGTTTAAAAAAAAAAGATGTTATCGATCAGACTCAAAAAATCTATCTATCTTAAAAGAGCATAAAGATCAAAATGATTAAAGGTATACAGTTCAACGTGCTCCATTGCAACAAGAAGTGCTCCCTGCCTAATAGCCACTCTCCTATGGGAACGACAGAACAGTGCTGTTGAAAAGTACACATCGATCACAAAACGTCGTAAAATCACACACAATGGCTTCACCCCACAGTAATCACCCGATGCCCAGCATGAGGGAGTAGCCATTCTCCTACGCTATACAACTAAATATGAATTTCTCCCAAAACTCCGGCATACCCTCACTTCGCTGTCAAATCCTCACTCTACATGGCTCTGTTGATGATCCATCAGTACCACACCAGCCAGATATAACACCGGTATCTCTCTACGGGACCTACACACACCAACTGCATTCCCATTCCCGTACACCTCTTGGCTGACCCGAAACCTCGGCGCGAAAAATTTCACCATAGCAGTTATTGGAACACACAAAACACGACCTGATCTGCCCAAAAGTACACACTGACTTATATATAACGAAAGGAAACTAACATCCACCATCCGCAGCCGATCTCCACAGACCACCATTCCTTGGCTCTTCCCCGTCCTCATCATACGCTGTGGCCTTCACTTTCCACATCATGTCGTGTCCCTGTGGTGTAAGACACTCTCTACACAGCGCCTAAATATTCTCCAGTGGAAAGGAAAGACTTAGCGATGTAGCAACAATAACAGACTTTATGTATTTTTCGGTAATTCTATACTGAACGCCCCACAAAAGGTAGAAAATTTGTAATATGCGATCGTTGGATCTAGTTTTTGAATAGTACTTTGATATATATGTCACTTAGCTCGCAAATGAGTATTATGGACTTTAAATTCGTAATAAAAATCAATCACGCGGGAGCATACATTCTCCGCAGTAGACGTTAGGATTTGTGTGTGGCATCGCGTCTGTTTACCGCCGCGCACGCGCAGGGGTGGTGGTCACGTGAATTTACTTGTCACGTGACTTCGCGATTACTCAACACCCGCTTGATTTAGCCAACAATCGCTCGTTAAGTTGCCAGGAGAGTCGGGAGCTCGAAATCTGAATCAGCTTGAAGGAAGAGGAGTCCCTTGAAAGTTGCTACTTGACGGAAACTACAAATTCACCCAAAGAACCTGGGAGACATTGGATTAGCCACGCAATCTCCCTGACGACCCGCAACTTGGTCCCTCTTGGAACCCGCACTTCCAACTCTGATTAAGATAACGTGATAAGTTTCTGGTGGAGTAACAGGCGGCGGAGCCCACGACTAGGGGATGCTTAAGCACATTGGAGAAATAGACGCAGAGCCCCCGGGTAGAATCACTCATCCCTTATGTTAGGTTCATTAGGGCGTATACCGTAAAACCAAGGCTCAGCGATTTGTTTTCAAGACGTTTTTTGATGTGAATCGGACGATTTTCCTTAGTTTCCACCACAAAGCATTCATTTCTGCCTCTTCCCTACGAGTGACTCCAAGAGAAATGAGGGTCAGAATCGTTCGAATCCCATCAAACAGCAACAGAAAGCATATTGCTCACCTAAAATTTGTTGTCGGTCGTAAACTTTGAAATCACCTTCGTTTCTAACGCCTGCTCACTCGTACAAGATGTCTGAGCGTCTGTATACGATCCAAACTTTTATACTCGTGAGAAATTACTTCCATAAACTCGTTTTTTATGAAAAGAACTCAAAGAAAAAGAAAACTTCAAACCAATTATGGATACTAGGTTGATTCTCTTGTTACGAATTCCTCCTATATCATGAAACTGCAAAGTTAAAATTACAGCTGTGATCTAATCTAAAAGTCTTCCAAGATATTTCGAACAAATTCATCGTTGGTAATAACAATGCGGCAAGCTCCCAAGATCAAGGCCTCCTGTAAACTATCGGTTTGCCTCTTCCACACCTCTTAAGTCCAACATTTTCCTGATCCCCCAAACCTTGGCTTCCTTTGACAAGTCAATAGATTAAAAGCCTTATTCCCCACAGGTACAAAGGAAATACAAGTCTGTTGAGAGTAAAATAGCGGCTATAATAAAAATTCATCGGTCATCGTTCCACAGAAAACCACAAAATACGTAATAAAGTACGTACAAGCCAAAGCCGAACTCGCACCTTCCGACGACAGGCTAACTAGCTCTCGATAGTTCGTGGTCATAACAGTTACATTGTCATATCCTGAACGACATACAAACATGAACCTACATTTCTACAATACCTCCTACGTATACCTACTTTCCTAATGCAGCCAAGCCTTCCCTTTCATCTGTAAAATCATATATGACAATACAGACGGTAACGGACGCAGCGAATTTCACCCCATACCTGGCAACTTACCAATGATTAAACAATCTAGTATCTAATTCCCCTCCTTTTTATCATCAATGTACAATCCGCAGTCTCTCTGCCACCCTTCACTCACCTCTTCTCTCTCCAGTTACTTTGCTATAACACCACTTTGCCACCTTCGTCACACTTCACCACTGTCCGGTAGAATCTCTCGAACGAGCGCCACGCTGGCAATGAAATTCTGAGACTTTGTTATGAAACCTGAAGGACCTCACGATGTCAGATTACGCTTGTGCGACTCTGGTCATATCTCTTAAGAACTCAGCCAAACAATAAGTCGTTGAATTTTTAGTGTTTTTGTGCCACGTAATAACTATCAGTACCACTGAAGGATAGTGATTTTTATAGCAACGCTTTCCCAAAGATTGTTTCATTATTCAAGCACAAGCCATGGTTAGTCAAAGCCCTGAAACATGTCGAAGTTTGACGTCGTCTACATATTAAACTCTAATTTTGCGAGACGAGTCAATCCTCAAGGTCTCTTGTATCTTTTTCAGTCTTTATAAACTAAAGACAAAAGGAAAATAGTCATGTGATATAACTCGTGTATCGTGGTATAAATGGACGCCTAGCATAATTTACATCACCTACCATAATTCACATTACCTACCATAATTTACATCACCTACCATAATGTCTTCCCGGACTTGAACACTTCCCCCTCACATAATGTTATTGTAGCCTGTAACTTTATAACACGTGTAGTATTTACATATAGTTGAATATAATCCTTAAATTATTACCTTTATGTAACCCTTCAATGCTTGCTCCAATCAAAGCATTGCATGTTTCTGCAAAAATCACACCAGTACGTTGTGTGGCTACATTGAATAAATAATGCGAGCTTTAATAAGAGTCCCCTGAGGCTAAAACGCGTTGATTTACAGTCAAACAATCTTTGACCGCATTGGCTCGTCTTAGTCATCTATACATCACATTTCTGGGTCCTACAAGGTTAATGAATATTTCAAAATCCCCTGCTGTCACTAGTGCAAAGTTTTTCAAATGAATATGGTCCCTTTCATCTCAAGGAAATTTATACGTTCATACTTCTTCATATACAATGACAATTACTTCAATTATATTTTCAATGAAATTAGAAATACAATATTTCTGTAATCAATAAAATTTCCATTGAATTACAATTACAATCACTCCAACCCTGTATATACCCGATAAATACGAACCGAATAAATGGCACAATCTATTTAAAATATAACAATTGATTACAGGCCTTAATGATTCCTTAACAGTATTTCAAACCCATTCGCATACAACATGAAATATAGTCACTTCGCAAACATACTAAAAAACTTTACCATCAAAAAGATTTTTTTAAGATTATAATACAACGTAACGAAACTTTTATACTTGAAGTAGTCATGGAAAATAGCTAGTAATTCTTCCCTTGGCAGAGATAGAGATATACCCGAGTAATACGAACCGAATCAATGACACGATCTTTTTAAAATGTAATCATTAATTACAGGCCTTTATGACCCGCGAACTGTATTTCAAACCCATATTCGTAGTCAGCATGTAAAATAATCCCTATACTGAAGTTTTCAAGAAAATCTAGTCACCTCGGAAAAACACCAAAAATTGCAAGGTAATAGTTCAAGGTATCTTTTAGCCCAAAAAGCCTTGAAGGTGGCCGACCCTGCCGCCTCCCCTCCATTGCAACGGGGCCCCTGCCCAGGCACGAATGAGGGGGGGAGGGGGCGACAGCGGGGGCACCGCTCTTGGGCAGCCCCTGCCTAAGCTGAATAAAATGGTTTGGCGTTAGCCACAATAAAAATCCCTGAAGTCGGCGGCCTTGCCTCCTCCCCTCCCCTGCAGCGGGGCCCCTTCCCGTTTGGTTCGGTGTAAAGGAGTTGATGCTCTTAGTTTTAAACTATGGGAGAACCGTCACCGACCCTTTCACAGTTCAAGACGACAGATGTTAATCATCGTAAAAGGGCAATATTTACTTACAGTTCCCCTTGAGACATTGTTGGTAGTTCGTTTTCTTTGAACGAACAGTACAAGAGAGAGTCGTTTGAGCATAGACTTTTTCGTATCTTGTAAATTAATTTCAAGTAAGCCAAAAGGGGTGATTCTTTATACATAGTCTTGAGTTTTTCGATATTATCCATCCATGCTGTCTTTTGATACCTATCCCTTACCAAAGTGGAGGAGATCATTGGCCAATTAAATATTTAAGACTGGGTTGTGGAGTCGCTTTGTTGGTGGACTTTCATGGCTTCCTTGAGCACTGGGATTCCGATTCCTCTATCAAGGAATAAAGTACTGAAACTGAAAACTGAACTAATGATTAGTTTACGTACGTGTTTGGTTTGAAGAAGTCCTTTGTCCCTGAAGGTGCTTGGTTTGTGGCGATGGTTAGGTTATGGATGGCATTGAAACTGTGAAAGTTCTTCATGTTGGATATCTTTTGAGGTTGTGACTGATTTTTTTATTTTAATTAACCACTGGTTTGTATCATTACCATTTGGTTTGCGAAGGTCTGCTTACTTTGTAGTGTTGCATCGTTGTATGGGGCATGGTTTGTGGTGGTTTAGTGAGGTGAAGTGAGGTTATAAGGTAACAAGACTCCTGGTGGTTCATGGCGAGATTATCTGGGGTCCAATAGGTAACAGGGTGCCTGATATTTCATGGTGAGGTTATTCAAGGTCAGCAGATAACAGAAAACATGGTGGTCCATGAGGCAATTGAAAAGACATGCCCCGAGGGGAACATTATGAGCGTGTGAGGAACAAGTGATGGAGAAACCTCAACAGATTATGAGGGTGTGTGAGGAACCAGTGAGGGACAAACCTCAAAACATTATGAGGATGTGTGAGTTACCAGTGAGGGTCAAACCTCAAACATTTATGTGATTGTGTGAGGAACAAGGGAATGACGAACCTCAAACAATTATGAGGGTGTGTGAAAATCCAGTGAGGGACAAACCTCAATACAATAAGAGAATGTGTCAAACCAGTGAGAGAAACCTCAACACATTATGAGAGCGTGTGAAAAACCAATGAAGGACAAACCTCAATACATCATGAGATTGTGTGAGGGACTAGTGATGAACAAACCTCAAGACATTATGAGGTTGTATTATCATCCAGTGAAGGACAAACCTAAATACATTATGAAAGTGTGTGAGGAATAAGTGATGGACAAACTTCAAAATATTTTGAGGGTGAGTTACCATTGAGGGTCAAACCTAATAACATTATGATAGTGTGTGAGGAGCCAATGAGTAATAAACTTCAACAGATTATGAGGGTGTGTGAGGAACTAGTGAGGGACAAACCTCGACACATTATGAGGGTGTGTGAGGAACTAGTGAGGGACAAACCTCGACACATTATGAGGGTGTGCGAGTTACCAGTGAGGGTCAAACATAGAAACATTATGAGATTGTGTGAGGAACAAGTTAAGGACAACCCTCGAAACATTAAAAGGGTCTGTGAGAATTCAGCGAGGTATAAACGTCAATATATTAAGAAAGTAAGTGAGGAACCAGAAATAGACAAACCTCAAAACATTATGAGGGTGTGTGAGTTACCAATGAGGGTTAAACATAAAAACATTAAGAGTGTGAGGAACAAGGGAAGGACAAACCAAAACAAACTAGGAGGGGGTGTGAAAATCCAGTGAGGGACAAACCTCAATACAATATGAAGGTGTGTGAGTTACCAGCTACGGACAAACATGAAAACATTATAAGAGTGTATGAGGAATCAGTGAGGGACAAACCTCAAAAAATATGAGGGCGTGTGAAGAACCATTGAGAGACAAACCTCAAAACATTATGAGGTCGTGTGAGGAACCATTGAGAGAAATCTCAAAAAAAAAAGATGAGAGCGTATGAGGAACCACTGAGAGACAAACCTCAAAAAAAAAAGATGAGTGTGGGTGAGGTACCATTGAGAGAAACCTCAAAACAATATGAAGGTTTGTGAGGAACCATTGAGAGAGAAAGTTCAAAACAATACGAGGGCGTATGAGGAACTATTGACAGACAAACCTCAAAACAATGTGAGGGAGTGTGAGGAAATATTGAGAGACAAATCTGACAATATGAGGGCGTGTGAAGAACCACTGGGAGACACACCTCATACACCATATTGTTTTGAGGTTTTTCCCTCACTGGTTCTTCACAGACCTAATAATGTGTTAAGGTTTGTCCTTCACTGGTTCCTCACACACCCCCATAATGTTTTCAGGTTTGACCCTCACTGGTAACTCACACACCCTCATATGGCATCGCTGTATGATAGAGAGAGAGAGAGAGAGAGAGAGAGAGAGAGAGAGAGAGAGAGAGAGAGAGAGAGAGAGATGGGGATCTAATCTTCGAAATCTAGGGAAAACTTGAGATTATTTGACTGCAAATGTGGGCGAAACATTACATGAACATAACGGTATTGACGTAAACCTCACCTAAGTTCCCCTGGAGCCAAAATCTACTTTGACTTTCAGTGTTGTAGAAATATTCCAACATTAATGATGACGATTCTGTCAGTCTACTACTTCCCAGATGCTTCCATCATCCTAGCGAGTCCACCTCCCGAGTACCTCTCCCAGATGAGTCCATCATCCTAACGAGTCCTCTCCTCGCCTGCGTACACCTCCCTAGCTCGTGTATTCATGATGGCGTCCAGCGGAGCAGCGCGTCTATGATAAGACCACAGTGAACATGTACAGCAGCACCGACGGCAGGCGAAATATTCCGCTCGACGACACGGGGCAAAGAACGCCGGACGGGACTTGTGACTCCTGCAGCCCCTCATCTTTAAGCGTGGAGAAATAGATAAGGTCCTAAGACTCTGACGCGGCGGTGGGCACAACTTCCTTCTCCATGGAACTGTTTCTGGCTGTGGAAAAAACACAAATGCGCGCCCCCACTCCCAACCAACGAGAAAGAGAATACAGAGAATTTGGTGACGTTAACGTGATAAAGTCTCTCGGCTTTTGACCCTGACTTGTCTCTCTTCTGTTTCGGGATCAGTTTATGTCGCACAAAACTGTCAGGTGACAGATAGCTGCAGATATGTGTAAGTGCAGTGCTCAGTGAGATCTAATATAACACAGTCATCTTTTAGATGTGGCGTGGCAAATGAGGCTGAAATGGGTATCCAGTCGGCGTACAGGGAGGTGGGTCGAAGCTTAATGAGTAAAGAGACAAGTAAAAAACTTAACGATGTTTGCCATTTATGTATGAATTTGTAACGTTAACTTATTGAGGGACTGTAATGGGCAGGTAACAATAGGTAAACTGAGGTGATTCAGCCTCAGTGGGAAAGTGGTTACGACTCCTTCCGTTTGCCACTTCTCAGAGTCAGTAGTTGGAGAGAAAGGATGATTCACCCGAGAGACTGGGAGATTAGCAAAAAGTTTAAAGAGTAGAGTTCGGTGCTATCATCGAATGCTTTAAGATGCAGTGAGTTGCTTATGGATACAAGAATGTACTTTCTATATTTAACGGGAGTAGAATAAACTTCGAGGTGGTGGCATGAATATGAGGCCCACAGGAGAACTGCCAAGTCTAATCCAATACTGATTTTTTACCACAGAAGGCTAGGCTTCAGAGATGACAACGCTAAGGAATGCGAACCTGTTGACTTATGGGGAGAAAGACACCTATTTTCAGTGAACTGTGTGTTTACAGTTTTCAGGAAATGGACTAAATAGACTTGGAAAATAAAGATTTGAAAAGACTTGCTCTGGCCGAACTCATCTTGCGTCACTCGTCTCCCGTACGAGTGGAGGGACGCCGTCCATGCCAGGAGCTTAGTCGAGATCCAGGTGCTGCAGAGCAAACGGGCCATTATGGCAAAGAATGCAGAGGTGGACTCAAGGGAAGGGACTGGTAGGACTGTGGGCGAAGATAATGGCTTGGTTAAAGACCTCTCTGTCCGAGCGTAATTGCAGGCATGGGTATTTCCTCGAGCCAAGAGGTTTGGGAGAATGTGACGGGAGTTGGTTTGCAGAGGAGAGGGTATGAGAAGGTATTTGTGGGGTTGAGAGAGTTATGGCTGAAGGAGGAGCAGAAATGGCCGCTTGCTATGAGAATGTTTTGCCGCGTCAACGAAAACGCCGGAAACTGATACCTTACTTACTTCCCACCAACAGGTACGCAAGCCACAGGCAGGGACAGATCCCAGAGAGTAATCCACGTCCAACGTAACACTACAGAGTAATTGAAACCATTAGAACAAAATGATCAACGATCATCCCCCAATCAGTGACAAGGCACCGTTTACACAACTTACACAACTCACAACACTCGCAAGTGTGACAATCCCTGCAGGCACGGGAGATACTGGTGCTCCCTCGATCTCTCCATGTTCCTCGCCGTCAGCAGCTGAACCTAGTTCACCTCCAGATGAAACCGCTCTCGACTTGCACACGTCCTCAGCGAGGAGCCCCCTCCAGAGTGGTCGCTCTTCATAGGTACATCGTCTGTAGTGATGCTGACAAAGCCACAGGGCCCCAAGCTACTTCAAACTACACCTGCCCCATTCTAAACTACGTTTGCACTTACGTGTTCCTCACAGCTACTGGCGTCATCGCTCTCGCAGTGTCGTCTCGTAGTTGCCTGGACACAGTCTGGCTCACCACTCCCTCCTTACACCCACATCATCTCTGGCTGAAACAAGAAAAAACATTCGTTAGAGAACACAGACTAATATGGAATCAGCATTTAAGTGACAGTTCAGAATTTCTAGCTTCGAGTTGAACAATAGCTTACCAGGTGACCATCTCAGGTCGAAATTAACTGACAACTTGTGGGGAGGCAGACAACCTCCGCCATAACAAAGATGGGCAACTCTAAGCAAATTCTAAGATATTCTCGTGATACATCAAGCTTTATACACTAAGCATATAATTCCGCCACACGGACCCGTGTGCACAATACTAACAGGAAAGAACTCAAATGTCACGATATAATATTAATGAAATGTATATTTTCTCTTCGTGTTTCCCAACTGTGTGGCTGGTTTGTTCGTGTGTGTGTGTGTGTGTGTGTGTGTGTGTTGACTGGTCCCTGCCGTGATGCATAGCCTGTGTGTGTGTGTTTTGTCATGAGGTTGTGTTTCCGCTGTTTGTATGTGTTTATCTTGTTACCGCTCAGCTGCTGTTTCTTGAAACGTTGTTTGTTATTAGGTTGTTTGCAACTCGGAGGCGATAACTGAGAGCCTTGTTTGTTACCCTCAGCTTTACTGGTGGGTCGCTACACTCCTCCCACTTCCTCAGCTTTAGCCGAGGTCTAGCACATGCCTCTTAGCTTTAATCTGGCACCCTCCCTTCCTCCCTCACTTCCTCAGCTTGAGTCTACTGTACCTTCCCCTTCCTTTCTGAGCTTTAGCTGTGGTCTGCTACCATCCTGTTCCCTTCTCAGCTTTAGCTTTGGCCTGTTACCTTCCTCTCGCTGCCTCAGCTTTAGTTTTGGTCTGGTAACTCCCTCACTCCCTCAGCTTTAGCCCTGGTATAGTACCTTCCTTTCACTCCCTCAGCTTTAGCAACGTCTGATTATTCCCTACGACAGTGACTAACCTCCCAGACTACAACACATTGTCCCCAAACATTACAAAACTGTCGACACAAGCTGCAGTGTTTAGCGTCACCCTCAGGACTTGGAGAAAGGACAAGCAGATGATGCGAAATTCCTTTGCGTCTTGACAGACAGACAGGAGGTTGAAAATACCAGATGTCGCTAGCGCTCTCCTTAATAGCTAATGGTCTTCTTGGATGAGCGATACAGCAAAACTCCCTTCTTTTTTCATCTTATGAGACTTCATGTACATAGGGGTGTTTAAGGGACTTTATACATGGGTGTGAACACCATACTCTACATACAGCAATTTCATTAATGTCCCTGTGACGTTCAGCAATGGGAGAAAACGTATGATAAAGATGACAGGTTCAGAGGAATCACAAAAGAACCCCTATTTAAAGCATGTTAGCTGGTTAAAGGTTCCACCACCACTGGCTGGTGTCAAGAACCTCGTAAAGATAGAGAAACTGGAAGGAGTGCTGTCAAACTGAGACACCCACGAAACATATATATCGTTTTTCTGTAGTTAGCCTCTGTTAATACTGTCCCTGGACTGCATCCTCTCGAGAAAAACGATAAAGTGTTTAGCAGTCACAGACTCTATACTGCAGTCATACATCCTTGATATATAATGTCTCTAGGAAGAACAGTTGAACCGTTAGAAGGGTCATGATTTTACGAGGGACTGCCTGAAGGTAGTCTGGTCGTGGAAGGGAGGTCACTAACACAGTTTTAGTAAAAATGTTGTGTAGAATAGTACGACACTTGTATATTGATCTATTTATTTATAATTTACCCACTCTAGTGTTTCACTCAGTTCTTTCG
>JAUUEE010198880.1:0-12945 GCA_032361485.1 Panulirus cygnus | reverse complement strand
AGTCTTTCATCCACCAGCTGTGTCTGAGGGAGCGAGAGGGACGCCTGTGGTGGTACAGAAGCAAAAACCATCCCATCGACTTCAAGGTGAGGTCCGACGCACTGCAACCCATCCTTTGCTTGGAAGGGTCATTGTCCAAATGCTCAGTATATTCCTTGCACTTATAATAATCAATACACTTTCTTCTGAACTGCATCAAGGTGTCGCGGGTTGGTATTTTACGCGCTTTTTCCATCTCTTTTGCTCCAGTAAAGAAACATGTTGATACTCTTGTAGCGAGGTAAAACAGCTGGGGGTGGGGTAAACAGCTGGCAATAAACGGGCATATTGCTCGTGAGGGATAAAGTCCTGCAGGTTCAAGGCTGCAATCTACATACGTCAAAAGCAGGTTAATGATAGAGTCTTTATAGAAACTGGGAAGTTCCTCCACGAGACTGTACTCCTTTCCGTCCACTGACGATGATGATACAACCTCTTCGAAGGTGACTTTTCACTCGCGGCGTAAACACAAGCAGGTATCGTCCGGTAGCAAACACTCACACACAAACACAAACACACACACTCATATTATCTGTGTTTCAACCAAATGAGCTGTCGATGCCTTGGACAAGGGTGCAGGGTAGTGGGAGGTTTGTGGTCTCGACCATAGAACGGACGGATCGGGGACACATCACTACACTATGAGGTTCATGTTTGTTGGGTGGGAAGTGGCTGTGCAAAACACCACCACCACCACCAGAGACAGAGCACCACAGGAACACTCTTTGCAAAGGAATAGGGATAAAGAGATGCAAAAGACTGTCATGAATTTCCAGGACGAAGAATCTTAACAAAACATGAAAGATCAGCGTTGGAGGGAATGAAGTAATAAGAGAGACGGAGAAAAAAAGAACACGAAGGTAAACGTGAGAATATGAAATGTGATAACAGGTAAAGGTACGGGATGACAGTATTCAATACACGCCACAGCAACGTTGAGGCAAAATACCGCTTGCAATGCTCTACAAAGATTATTCAACAGACTTCAGTAACAGAGCAAAACGTGAACATTCATCAGAAATTTATCCTAAGACGAGTCAAGAACGTGATTAGAACTTATAATCTAATCTTCCCATCTTCCCTCCTATTTCCAGGTGTTGGAGGACCAACCAGACAAGGTGAAGATAGTCGAACAACTACTCCAAGAACGGTTCATGGAGGGAGAGCTTCTCTGGAAGGCCCGGTTCATCCCAGCCGCTGACGACAACGTCTGCCCCATCCCGGAACTGCAGGAGAGGTTCCCCTACAAGTCCTACATGGCCTTCGTCGGCCACCACGGTGTCGCAGATGGAACAAGCAATATGTTCCTGATACAACAATTCCTCGACTTGCTCAACGACGTTGTTGGCGGCCATGCAATCAACGATGAACTAATGTTTGGCGAATTTGTTTCGAACGAGGGTATTCTGAAGCAGAATCATCTGATCAAGGAGCAGCTTTTAAAGGATCCCGAGCGCTTGGCGGAGCTGGAGGAGTACATCCGGAGGGCCGACAAGACCCCGAATATCCTTAAAGCCTTTCCTCGTCCCGAGAACGCCGGGCCGCCAGCCTCCAGTCACGTCGTGCTGGCCATCCAGAAGAACGTACTCCAGAATTTCCTGAACAACTGCAAGAGCGCCGGAGTCACCTTCAGCACCGCATTCCAGGCGCTGATCAACACGGCCACGGTGGAGATGGTTAGGGACGCCGGAGTCGAAGATGACTCTCACGACATATCCATCTACCTGACAGTGGACCTGCGACGCTACATGAAGCCCAGCCCTTCGTTTCCCTTGGGCCATCTTACTCGTCCTATGGCCTTTGTGGCCGACACCCACAAGAACGTCCGCCAACACTTCTGGGAATATTCGAGGAACGTCCACCAGACGCTGAAAGAGAATCTCAAATCCGGATTCGTGCTCGAACAGGAGGCGGCCCGGCAGATTGTCACGCCGAAAGCGTCTTCCAGAGAGGAGGCGTCCTCCAATGCTCCTATTGAGGTGACGCGCGACTATGGGATCAGCTCCATGCCATCAGTCCACACCCTTTTGCCGGGGGAGGGCGAGCACGTCCAGATGACCGACTTGTGGCAGTGCACTGACACACATTTGTCTCTGTTCGCGCAGTTCCACCTTGTATACACCTTCCGCGACTCGTGCAAGTATACGATCGATTACGCCACGGACTACACCACGGACGACACGGCTAACATGCTCGCCGACCGGGTGATGGCCCTCTTGAGGGACTTCTGCAAGTGATTATTACGAACAGCTGACGATCCTCGCTCGATGCCCTCGAAGGAATATTTCCAAAATGAGTGACGTCCTTAGTGATACCATCTGCTGCAGCGGCAGATCAGTTAACACAGCCACTGATCCTCTGGACTCACGGTTTCATTTTCTTACACTTGTAAAAGAACGGAGTGAAATGTCACTCCCTTATCTATCTCCAATTTTCCTACCTTATCTATCTCCAATTCCTGAGAGAAAAATTCAGGAATTCGATATTATTAGCTTCATCCAACAGAGTCTTGCTGCTCTTCATTGTCCACTAGCGTGGTTATGAGTTAAGATCTTATAAGCCCATCCTTATGTTTATGCATGAGATATACTACTACCTAGCCTTTAGGCAGCGTGAGGATGGGCGGAGTACTTTCCAAGAGGACACAGGAACAAATTCCAACATACCCCAGGTTTGATAATGATAATCTTTCCCATACCATTTCAGTTCCGAAATCGTCATTCCTTTAGTATTCAGATGTAATCTTGTGTGACAATGTAACCAGCAGGTGCTGGACTAAGATTGATATGTATATCTCTTTTTTTTGAGAAGGATTTCAAAGTTTTCATCCGTAGCCACGCACCAAAGGCGGAGTTGACAACACGCCCCAGAATAGTAGGGTCATCTGCTGTCTTTGTTATGGTGTTTACATTTGTGCCAGCTCTCTACGGGCTGGCTGTTGGAAGCGTTGTTACCAGTCTGCATTGCAGGAACGCAAAAACTTTTGTCATCAGGCAGCTTTATGCCTGTTTGGTAATGTGGGTTATCTTGGAAAATCACCCGAAAGCCCCAAACCTGAAGACAGAAATCAAATAAGTACATTATAAATGTCCAGGAATCAATTATCCTCATACACTGCAGGAGCGCCGTCACTGACTACTGCGTACTCTCATATGGAGGTCAGTAGTACCTTCTCCGCAAAGGAAAACTAATTTTAGATTAAACATGCATCCTCAACTCTCGCGTGTCCGGCTGTTGCTGGCGCTCAATCTAGGCGCCACTTCAGCCGTTCCTTCATTCGGGACCATAGTCCTCCCACTATCATAATACCTTCAAGTCTCAATGCTTCCATATACAACTGAGCCATCTAATCCTCCCAGATCTCACGTTTCTCTCCATGCTGCTAATTTTCCTGTAACTACGACTGTTCCTAACTGGGATCGAAGTAAACCCAAAGACAAGGATGTAACCGAGAAAACAATGACCGTAGATTACAGAGGTCTGAGGGTCACAGTGCGCAAGACCACGATGTTCCTTAAAGGTTCCTCTTCCTGAGCCTCACCCTGCAGAAGCGAATGCTTTTAAAAGTTGCTGAACCTATCTTTTAGAGTGCGTGTGTAGATGCTTTAGAATACGTGTTTACACGGTCTACACTACGCGTGTAAAAGTTCTAGAGTCTAGAGTACGTGTGAACATAGTGTGTTTTTATTCAAACTTATCGTTAGATAAGACATCCAGAGTATTTGCATAAACAATGACTCACTATTACCAAAGACAAGCCTTAATGGTGAATAATGACTTTGAGAACATACACATCTAATATGTAAGAATGTGTATGTGAGGAAAAGCATTGGCTTTCTCTCCTAGGCTGTATAACGGAGGTATACATTTGTATATATTTCAAGGACATTTGTCTATGATATATAATGGAGATGTACATATATTTCAAAGACATTGTTATGTTTATTGAGATTTTCTATGATGTTTAGGTTGAATCAAGACACTGTGTGTGAGGCACGCCAGGTCATGAGGAGCGGCGCTTTGCTCCTTATCTTTCACATTGCCTACGTTCGGTATGTGAGCGACAAGGGAATATCGTACATACTCCTCACCAAATACTCCGAGCGAATACTTACAATATGGGGGAGATAAAAGATAATTCTTCCGATGAGAGTTACTATTTCCCTACTCCTTTCATATAGAAATTTCGTGAACAAGGTAGAAGAATAATGAGCGCGAGTTAAGTGATCAAATCCATAGCTCTCGCGTACTAAGGTAGAGGCGGAAGACGCTCTCCAAGCTACCCGCGCTGGACTCACGTACATGTAACTCATAATACGTATTGGTCAAAATTACAGTACCAGGCCCTTCAAGCATCGCCACCTGTCAATATAAGGACTAAATCTGTATTTGGTAGTTTGAATCGTACTGTCAACAGTACCCCCATTTGTTTTTCATGATGGAAAATATCAAAAGACACGAAAGATCGTCTATCATTATGCTAATATTTTAATGTGTCTGTTGACTGGATTGTGTTTCTAGACTTCAGGAAGATGCAGTTTTTACTCTCCGAAGACGTTTGAAAATGGTGTTGGTAATAAATGAACACATGGAGTGGTAGAAGGAAAAAATAATATGAAACATTATTTCCAATCAAAACACATTTATAAAACAACCTAGGGCTTTTCAATAATGCCTTTCTCCAAAAAGAATTTTGGTATTCCTAGTTCTGTACATACAAAAAAAAAATTCAGCATTACATTAGTTACCATTTAACACCACTGATGGAACTAAAGGTGTATAGATAAATTAATTGTCATTTAAGATGAATGATAGCAATCATATATAGAGGGATCCAGGTGCACTTTTACTGAAAAAATGAGGTTCTGGGCTCCTTGAAACCCCCGTCTCTGGATCCGCTCCTGCTTTATGAAGGTGCGTGTGGCTTTCACGGAGTCTATTGGTTTTTACAGGTGGTTCTCCAACACATTGTCTCTGATCCTCATAAACTCCGACATATTCGAATTATCGTTAGAGAAAATAATCCCAATCATTTTCTAATTATTATTCTTTCTCTACAGTGAATAAAGCCATTCCACTAGAAATTCTGCAATATTTTTCAAACCACCTCCTAGCCAAGCACAGTTCACGTCTTTCCTCACTCTTTCCAACCCCTTGTTCATCTTACATTATGTTTAACAGGTACTACTCGCTTTGTAACCGTATCTATTGCTCTAAATCACTCCTTTAAAAATTGAGTTACTGAAGTATATTGAAGACTCATCAGATCGTAAACCAGTAATTTTTCATTAGAAAAAGACAGTAAAAACTCAGTCTTTCATTCCTCAAACCCAGGACAGTTCATCATAGGAGTGATGACCAACTGACTACCCTTAACAACCAATAACCTTACCTCACGTTTGATGTGGTGAGAATCCCTGACAGATGTACAATCTTGGCCATGACAAAATGCAATTCTTTACCATCACACCGAACGTATCTCACTATCTCGGTGAACCAAGCGAAAAATGACAATGCTTTTGGACAATATATTACGTATCTCTGGCCCTTCAGCCAAGAGCGCCACTTCATCATGTGCATCATTATCTATAACAGATACAGCAATTCTTATTATCATTAGTAATAGTAGTAAGCAACATTTCATACGCGTTACGGTAATCTGATTCAAAGTCAAAGGTTCTTCTTAAGCACATCTCCCGCGATGCGATAAGGAAATCTGTATCATCCATTATAATGATGACACAAACTCTTAAAGAGGCCGTCTCATGTCATCATCTGGCCAGTGTGCACTAGAGAGAGCGGGCAGCTTTAGTTGGGTTCCTTCTGAAGTGCCCTCAGATGATGCTAAAACATCGTCTCAGGCTTGAAGAAGACATCCTTTGCGTATTTGTAAGTGACTTCCAATGGCTAAAACTTTTGACCACATCCTATGGATTAGGGGGATTATCTACCCACCTTAAGACGCGAGGCTCTGTCATGGGCCCTACTGTTGCCAATAAACAGTATATATGTCATTTCACTCTTTTGAAATATGGAGCGAAGTTCACTTAATAACCTTCGTGCTATGACCTGCTCTATACATCCCATCTCATGGTATACTCCAGCTTAAGCTTGTCAGCGATACATTACAGACGTAACCTATTCAGTATTAACATATCATATATTTTAGCTTGAGAGGCCATTTTGCTTATATCCCTATAATTCCCACAATCCATCATCTATATTTATGTCAGCTGAGACGGCACGGGCAACTGGCCTGAGCCAGGTATCCGTTTAATCGACCAACCCCTAAGGGTGGATGAACAGCTGGCTTGACCGTGGACCGATTGCAGCAACCAGGATTCGAACCTATATGCTCTCGACTTGGGGCAGCCCGTGAGAGCGTCAGGGACAAGAACGCTAACCGCTGCATCATATACCATAACACGATAACGTAGGATAACAAATACCATGTTCAATATACTCAGTGGTAACACAAACCACGAGGCTGGCAACCCTGCAATTGCACCAGGACGCAGCCTAGTCAAGCTTCTATTCTTGTCAATGCACTTAATATCTTGATCCAACTCACTCGGTGGGAAAATATCACACGATATCAGGATGAACAAAGACATCTCCACATTGCTTGACTCACTCATTTTATCTCTTGAATTTGCGAGTCGTCCTATTGTGTTTCGTTTACGTGTGAGATATATCACCATATCGTTAGTTGATTGATATCCAGATTTGATTTCGGTCTCATCCTGCCTCCAAAATCCTGGTCAACCTTAACTGAAGACTATTCCACTCATTACAATGAGTAGCTTCCTGAGTCATATGTGTCCTGGCTGCACCATCTCATGTACAATACGTCATCCAGTTGCAATGAAATTTGATACATTCTCTTCGTGTTCTTGTTCGACTGCGGCAAGATTTGGAGGAGTAATTTTCTGGGTGGTGAACCTGTTAATGTCGATTAACCTGTCAGCAAGGCCTCAATCATGAATCTCCTCAGATTTTGCATTCACGAAAGAATTATTGTTCTGTGTTTAAAAAGTGTTCGACACGACGTGACTATTAAGTCGTACGTTATACATCACAGTAAACAGCTGCGTTATCATGTCCATCTGCAATGCACGATACATTATAGTGCATCATAGTCTCTTAATACCAGTCCTTTTAATCTGTTCTATACATTAGTAATTAGCTCACCAAACGTAGTCGGATCTTAATAAGGAGAACCTTTGAGTGCAATGTATACCCCGACTAACTTCATCTCCCTCCAGATCTGATCCTCTGTGACCATGTGAACTTTTTAAATATATTCCAACAGGTCACAATCAAACAACGTGATCTATACACCATCTGTGTAATTTCATTGTTTGGGACACAGCGTGAGGCGGTGACAACCATCGCAGTCAGTCTGTGACTCACAAGTCCAGCGTGTTGAAGTGGGTCTTGACCTTTTATTCCATGACGGTGCGACCCCGTTTATTTAAGACAGACTGGTCTTTGACCTAGCCCAGAAAGGTCACTTCAAGGTCAGTTCGTCATACCATAGCGTCGTATCTTCGACGATTAATGATCAGTATTCTGAGGCACTACTCCTACACAGACGACACCAGTTTATCTATACACTTTCTGTGTCTGAAGTGTCGTACTGCAACCTCCTCCTCCGCTACAGGGCAAAACATGACAAATCATCATGTTATCTCTAAAGACCCAGCCACAGTGAGAGTTGTTTACGTATGTAATCTCTTCAGGATGATATGGAAAAATTTTTCGCTTACACGAAGTATTTACACATCACAAGCTTTCGTGGTTTTTAACTGAACTGCAATATTGACTGGAGAACGGTAACAGGCCATGTCACACAGGATCATGCGAAAGTCTGAGGTACCAGTGTTATACCTCTGTTTCGTAATAAACAGTGTGATGCGCAGGAAATATTGTTCAGATTATTTTGTGCGCTCCGGGTAGCAACGCGCTATCCCTCAACATGTACATATATACCAGGCGAGTGCTTGAGCCGTGTCTCACAGTTGCTCTGTCTCTCTCGGAGGTAACGTTCGCCTGCCTGTGTCCACTAAGGGCGGACAAGACCCTTCCCGGCCTAGATTACTCAAAGCAAGCAAGTAAATCTGGAAACAATCGCAATAACCGAATCTTCTAAGCGACTGGAGTGTCGCATAACTGTATTTGAGGATTTCTGCCTTCATTTGATATTCTAGGTTGACGCCCGTGTGATCTCAGTGCTACGAGATGGCGATAGTCATGACAGAACCAACATGACGGTAGCTCGGATTATCATCAAGAGGATCTTCTGTGTGTTGGAGACAAGAGTGCCTTGAGCCTGCAGTGGTGTCTCAGGACACTAGTAGTATACTATATATTCGAATCATTTCTAACATCAAGACAAGGAGGGATTTCCTTCATCCTTGAGTTAAAAACCTATTTTACAAAAGATAATTAATTAACTCTTCAAGCCTTAAAAAACTCACTGCAAAAAGCCAACATGCAACGAATGACAGTAAGTACAAAACGAATCTATGCTCATACAGTTTTCTTATTTATGGCCATGAAGGGAATCTATCGGTGGTTGATGTATTCTAATAGTGGCTGAGGGAGCCTACTAGTACCTGAAAGAGCCTATGCATAACAGAGTCTACTAGTGACTGAGGGAGCCAAAATGAGACTGACGGACTTTGATAATGGCTAAGGAGCCTACCGGTGGCTGAGGATGTCTACTAATGGCTGAGGGAGCTACAAGAGGCTATGGGAGTCTACTAATGGCTGTGGGAGTCTATTAGTGGCTTTTAGAGTCTACCAGAAGCTCAGAGAGTGCGCCTAGTGTCTCTTTCCCGAGTGAGAGAAGTAGCATCTGGAACTGGTGGTTTTTCCTTTGAGGAAAAAATGATTGATTAGTTTGCAAGGAATGTTGAGTGTGTTTGATGACAGGGTGGCAGATGTAGGGTGCTTTGGTCGGGGTGGTATGCGAAGTGAGAGAGTCATGAAGAGTGGTTCCGTGAAGAGCGAAGAGGTGATGAAAGCCTTCAGTAAGATGAAATATGGCAAGGCGGCTGGAGTGGAGGGTATTGCAGTTGAATTTATTGAAAAAGGGGGTGACTGGGTTGTTGATTTATATATGGTGCATTAGTATGAAGAAAGGGGGTTAAAGGTGAGTGTTCAAACTAAGGAGGTATAAGTTTGTTGAGTATACCTGGTAAGTTGTATGGGAGGGTAGTGAAGAGAGGGTGAAGGCATGTACAGAGCATCAGCTTGGAGAGGTACAGTGTCGTTTCAGAAATGGTAGAGGATGTGTGGATCACGTGTATGCTTTAAAGAATGTGTGTGAGAAATACTTGGGAAAACAGATGGCATTTATGGATCAAGAGAAAATGTATGATAAAGTTGATAGAGATGCCTTGTGGAAGGTTTCAAGATTATACGGTGTGGAAGGACAGCTCCTATATGAAGTGAGATTTTATTAAGGGAGTATGGCATGTGTAGGACGAGGAAGAGAGGTGAGTGATCTGTTCTAAATGAAGGCTGGGCTGTGGCAGGTATGTGTAATGTCGAATTGGTTGTTTAATTTGTTTATGGATGGGGTGGTGAAGGAGATAAATCAAAGTCTTAGAGAAAAGGGTGAGTATGCAGTCTGCATAGGATGAGACAGTTTAAGAAGTGAGTCAGATGTTCTTTACCGATGATACAGCACTGGTAGAAGATTCGAGTGAGAAACTGCTGCATTTACTGACTAGGTTTGGAAGAGTGTGTGAAAAAAGATAGTTCAGAGTAAATGCGAATAAAAACAAGGTTATTAGGTTTAGCAGGGTTGAGGGACTGCTTAGTTGGGGTATGAGTCTGAATTGAGGTTAATTGAAAGAAGTGAAGTGTCTTCGATACCTGGTAGTGGATATGGCAGTAAATGGATTCATGAAAGTGGAAGTGAGTTATAGGGTGGATGATGGAGCTAAGGTTCTAGGAGCGCTAAAGAATGTATAGAGAGATCATTATCTGGGAAGTCAGTTATGGGTATGATTAAAGGTATAGTAGGACCAACAATATTGTATGAATGAGAGGTATGGACTACAGATAAGGCAGTGCAATAAAGGGTGTATGTGTTTAAAATGAAATGTTTGAGGTCAATATATGGTGTGAGGTGGGTTAATCGAGTAAGTTATGATAAGGCAAGAGAGATGTGTGGTAATAGAAAGACTGGTTGAGGGAGCAGAAGAGGGTGTGCTGAAGTGATTTGGACATATAGAGAGAATGAGTGAAGAAAGGTTGGCAAAGAGAAAATATGTGTCAGAAGTGGAGGGAACAAGGAGAACGGAGAGACCAATTTGGAAATGGAAGGATGGAGTGAAAAAAAAAATTAGAGCCATCGAGATCCCATCCTGCAGGAGGATTACAAGCGTGCACGGGTAAGAGTGGATTCGAAGTATGTATTGTGCAAGGGTCACCGTGCTGTCATCGGACTGATCTAGGGGGAGAGAAAGAGAAAGGGGGTTTGCATTACGTTGCTTCCTGCTGATGTCCAATTGGTCTTTCAGGAGAGGATGGAAGGAGTGAGGCAAGTCATGATGCGCCACCTGGCCCGTGGCTTGACCACCGCCGCCGCCACACTGCGGGACTGCACGGGCCTTCCCTCCAGGCTCTCCTCCTTCAGGGCGGCGGCGGCGTCCTGCCTGGGCATGGCTGCCGTCGTCCCATCAGTGCCAGTGATGCCTGCTCGTCGTATTGTGACCTCTACCGCCTCAGTAATACGCAGGGCTGCTACAATAGACAGGTGAGGATATGGGCATGTAGGTGTGTGTGTGTGTGTGTGTGTGTGTGAAGAGAGTCACCTGTAAGTGCTCCATAGTGTGATCTTACCTCCGCTTCCATGACATCCACACTATAATAGCTGCCATTTCAACTCTAGAATAGCTTAGGTCGAGACTAAAATTGCTTAGGTCGATACAGTGGTTGCTGAGATCGATACTAGGACCGTTTAAGTCGATAGGAAAGTTTCAGATAGATTATAAGATTTACAGTAATAGAAAAAGAAAGTCCATCCCGTGCAGAGAACCCCGTGCTTTGCTGAAGCCATGTCAGGTTAGTCCATGATAGCCAGACGGAAAGGACTAGGGCGTTGAAAGAGCGTTGGAATATTACTCCCATAAATGCGAGGATATAAGGGCGGTACGACCCTGTGTGCTATCCTTGATCCATCACTCGCTAGCAACACTGTTACTTGAGCTTACTCTGCACTATCGAGGTAAGCGACCTTAGTCCGAGATCCGTAGTCGACACATGACGCTACCTTCTGAGATAAGGCTATTCACTTGCTTGCACTTTACTGTTCCATCTGCTTATACTTTACTGTTAGGTCCAATTTGCAGAGGTGGATTGTCTACAAGGTGGAGTATATCCGTGTGGATCCCAGCCAGTCGAGTCTTTCGGGAAAACAAAAGTAGAAAAATGAAATACCAACACAGTTAGTGAGTGATGAGTGTGCGTGTGTTATTTTGTTTGTAGTCGCCATCACGGCGTCGAATGTTATCTAGATGCCTGAAACTTGGAGATATGATTACCTCTGATATTATCGGGCATCACAGTCAACTGAAAACAGTAATCTGATGACACTGGGATACAGTTAATAACGAGAGGGTTAACAGGCTTGACATAGTACACAAACATGTACGATTCATTAGCCATTGGCTTTATCAATCGCTTTCTGTTATTTATAGTTCTTAGTTTCCATTTTTTGAAGTTCCATGACGAAATAAAATTCATAGAAAAAGAATCATTCAGATTCGAAGAAGTGATAACCACGAATATTTGATTTACTTTACTTCTATTTTTTTCCCCCCTAATAATCCCTGACTGTGTTGATCATTCCATTTCCATCTGGACGCCCAGGCCGATCTCCGCCGCCGAGGCCCCAGAAGCGATGGAGGTTTGGGTGCACCCGCTGGACGACACGCAGCTGATGTTCGAGGATGGACACAGGAGAGGCACACGCCTTTCGATCCCGCTCTTCACCCTCAGCTCCGCTGTCCCCCTCAGCGCCGACCTCGTCCACCAAGCGCTCGTCCATCTGTACCGGTGGGTGGTGTGCAAAAGGCTTGGTGTTCTGTACAGTAAAAAAGAAAAAGCTTAATAGGAGGCTAATCTTTTTGCTCTCCCTCTCTCTTTATCTTTCACTCTCTTCATCCAACTCACTTCATACAGGATACACACAATACGTACACTCACTAGCACCAATCAGTTTCAAAAAGTTCAACTTCATCCAATGATTCACACCAGTTGTACTGCAGTTGCATGTTTGTGTGAGGTAGTGCACGATGAGGTAGTCAAGCTGCAGCTGACGGTTACATGAAGCAAAGGTCAGCTTGAGATAAACTTTGGTTGAGCTGAACATGGACTTGACGCCGTCACTATCTCAGATATATATTACAGGTCTGCGCGTTAATCATGTTATTGGATTCGGATATTTCTTCTTCTAGTGATCTTTATTATATCACATAATGAGAAAAAATAATTATTAAAAATTTCTACAGATATCGAAATGGATTATCGAGGAAGAAATGCAATGCTTTGCCCAAAATTTATACACTGTAGCATAATGCCGACCCGAATGAAAATTTATCATTGATCATCTATTTCTTTTGCGATAAATTGCCTGGAAGTGATTGTTTTTACTTTTCTCTTTTGAATGAATGTACTGAGCCCAATAGCACTATACTGAGTGAAAAGTGATTCTTTTTCCTCCTTGTGTCGAAGGAATTCACTTAGCACAATACTGACTTGAATGAAAAGATTTGCTCCCTCACATCTAGCTTCTTCTCTAGCCGATCTATCTCCGCAGTTTTTCATCGATATCTCTTCTTCTCTCTCCATCAACAGCGATGTCCCTCAAGGGTCTGTCCTGTCTCTTAC
>JAUUEE010187824.1:0-13155 GCA_032361485.1 Panulirus cygnus | reverse complement strand
GAGGACTTGCAGAATGTGTATAGGTTCCTTATATAAAGGCAAGAGACAAAGATGAATGCTAGGATTATGGAGGTATATAAGTTTGTTTAGTATACCTATTAGTATGGGAGATTGGTGATTAAAAGGGTGGTAACATGCACTGAATTATATGATTAAAGAGAAGCAATATGGCTTCAGGAGAGGTAGAGATTGTGTGGACCATACATTTCCTTAGAGGATTTGTTTGGTAAAGACATGGAGAGAGAAAGTGAATTGTATGATAGGATTGATAGAGAAGCCTTGTAGAAAGTGCTGTGTATATAGCATAAATGTAATACTGAATGCAGTTAGAAGTTTTTAACAGGAGGGTGAGGCATACATATGAGTAGGCAAGGAAGAGGACAAGTGGTTCCCAGTGAAAGTGATTGTGCCATAAAGATGTGTTATGTGACCGCGGTTGTTTAATCTATTCATAGATGGTGTGGTGAGGGAAGTAAATGCAAGGGTCTTAGACGGAGGGGCAGGTGTCTGATGGCATGGAAAATGAATTTGTTGCTTTCTGCAAATAATGAAGCTTTGGTGGGAAACTCAAAAGGGAAACTTTAAAAGTTGGTGACAGCGATTAGGGGAGTACATGGGAGGAAAAAGCTGAGTGAATATGAACAGAAGATGCAGCAGGTTGAGTAAATTGGATGGTTTTAAGTGTCAGTTTGAATAGGTAGGACCTGGAAGAAAAGAGTGCTTTAGTAACAGGGAGAGAACATTAAGGGAGATGGATCCATGGGGGCTGGTGTGTTATAGGGAGGGAGATGGGGTTAAGTCCTGGGGGCATTAAGACTTGTATTAGATTTCATTTTGTAATGACAAATTCAGCTTTACTGCATTCCTTTTTTATTTGAGTCATTATAAGAAAAGGAACTGAATAACTGTTTTACACTGCCGCTTTATGTAATTAGAGTTCATAAGATACAATGCACTGACTAGAAACTACACCATTTCAGTGACTTTTTAGCAGTTTACTTCATTGTAATTAAGAATTGCTTCATCTCCTACACCATTCCTTCCATACTGCCTCAGACTTGCATATCCTTTCAAGGAATCTGATAGTTCTTCACTCTTACAGAACTTTGTCATTGATGATTATGTTGACATTTGATATGTTTCACATCAGAAAGAAAATTTGATTATATTCCACTCTGTACACCCTGTGACAATATTCATTTTTACATAGATAGTAAGTGGAGATCCAACTATCTATATAATACTTGTGTTCAAATAAGGAGTATTTTGTAAATGCCTTCCTATTTTCTTGACACCTTGAAGTAGGTAGAGTTAATTTTCATAATTATGACTAGCTGATATTAGCAGACATATCTAAGGGACTTTGAAACACAAGAAACTAATTGGGGTACATATTACAGCTGCTTGTGGATATGGTGCTCTCTGTTTACTTCATATACAGTGCATACATTTATGCCATCTTGCTGTTAATTTTAGGAATGAGATGAAAAAACTGCAGTAGATTGCAGTGAACTAGCTTTTTGAAACATAGATTGGAAGTTAAAACCTGTCGTACAACAGAAACACACATTAAGGTGAACAATTTCATTATGTGTGCATTGCTCTCATACATTATATGGCTTAGAAAATGCTCATGTTTACTAAAGACATATTCTGCTATGTTTTCCTTTTCCTTAGATGAAACTTTGAATGATTTTTAGAAAAAAGGTAATTGGAAATGTTACTCAAACTTGCTTTTAAGTTTGCAAGATGTAGAAATTATTGGATAAACCAATTTTTCATGTATGAGGGGAAGATTGTATGTATGTGATTACTCTAATAATATTTGTCACACAGTCAACCTGCTGGTTTGTTTCACCACATCACCTGTACTCATACTAACAACTGTCAGCATAGAACATACCTTAACTTTGAAGGTATATAAATGCTTGCTTTATGCCATATACATAGAAGGTTGGAATGTGTTAAAAAATGTATGGAAGTGATTTCCAGACTTATGAAGGTAACAGTGAAAGTAAATTACATGTGGTGCATGTGGTGGATGATTGTCTGTGCTTATCTACTAGGTAACAAGAGGAGTGATTTTAGAGAGTCAGGTGTTTTGAGAGTATCTGGGTGAGTATTTCTGCAATTTTGAGGCAAGTGAATGAGCCCCAGTGGTTGGGGATTTGAATGCAAGACTGGATGCTGTGGCAGTTGGTTGTATAATTGGAAGACGTGGGGAACCTGTTGTAAATGAAAATGGGAAAATTTTGTTGAGTTGAGTGCTGAATAAGGATTGGTGATTGGGAATGCTTGGCTTAAAAATGTTTATACCTAAGCATACAGAGGTGAGTAAAGTCGGGATCATCAGGCAAGAAGTGGATTATGTACTTGATGACAGGCTTAGAGAGGTGGGACATCTGATCATTTCTTTTGGAGCTGAGCATGAAAGCTTGTTGTTGTTGACATTTGGGTTAGGGCGAGTGTGAAAATTGGTGAGTCTTGAAAAGAGGCCTGTGTGCAGAGAAACCAAGAAAGATTTGAGTGATGAGTGGCATCAGATGAGATTAAATAAAAAGAAAGGAGTGAGAAAGGAGAGAAAGAAAAGATGAAGGAATGATGCAGTGAATATTTTGAAGAACTTTTGAATTGTTAAATGGTAGGGTGGTGGATGTGGTGTTCAGGTTAAGGTTGTCTATAGAGCAAGAGAGTCACAGTGAACTGTCTGGTGAAACCAGAGGTAGTGAAAGCATAACATATGATGAAGTGTGGCAATGCAGTATAACTGGTGTGTACTATATTGGAATTAGCATTTATCATTGTCTGTTGGAGGTATAGATCTCATTTTATATATATATATGTGCTTTGCTGATTTAATCGATGATGTGTCTTGATAACATCAAAAACGGTTTTGCTATTGTTGTCTTCATCATCTTTAGAATGATAGCTTGTATCCCATTAGTCCCTGGTGCTAAGTTTACTTCAAGTTCGTCAGTTGCTTCTGTTTTGTTCCTTTTCATTATTTTGGTATCTGTGAGGAGAACAAGAGATCAGATAGGAACAAGACTGAGGGGGCAGATGGGAAAGTGGTAACAAGCAAAAAAGTCAAAAACGATGGAGTGAATATTTTGAAGGAGTTTTGAATGTATTAGTTGA
Organism: Panulirus cygnus; assembly: GCA_032361485.1. NCBI lineage: Eukaryota > Metazoa > Arthropoda > Malacostraca > Decapoda > Palinuridae > Panulirus > Panulirus cygnus. The sequence continues at coordinate 10,017 of JAUUEE010187824.1, read as the reverse complement.
TAGGGAGATGGATGTCATGTGTTTAGAATATGATGGTTTGTGGTATGAGAGAGTCATGGCAGATGGTATAATAAACAGAGAGGATGTAATGAAAGCTTTGTGTAAGATAAAGTGTAGCAAAGCAGCAGAAGTCAATGGGATTGTAGTTGAGTTTGTCATAAAGGGGGGATGACAATGTTTCTAATTAGTCAAGCTATTCAACATTTTCATAGTAAAAAATAAGGTGCTGGAGAAATAATTCTTGTTGCATAGTTGAGGTGGTTAGTTAAAAGGGATTAATTAACCCCTTGTTGGTGAGGGACAAGTTGTCTTTATAGTTGAGATTTTTCCCTTAGACAAGTAGTCAGGAAAGTTTTATAGGACAAATATTTGATGAAATGAATGGGGAAGCAGTTTGGGGAGTTCTAAGTCCAATTTGGTTTGCATGGACACCCTTTGGATGGAACTTGTAAGTGGTGGTATGAGAGAGTTGTTTAAGATAAATGTAGAAGTGCATCAAGGATGTGAAATCCCTCAGTTTTTATTTAATTCTTTTATTGATGAGGTATTAAATGAAAGCAAGGTTGGCTGATTGTTGTCTAACACTTAATAATGAAGAAACAATAAAACTGTTACTAGTTGGCATGTTTTTAGCTAAACAAAATGAAATATGCAGCAGATGATGCTCTGTTGTTATCTAAATCATAGGAGGAGCTATAAAGAATGGTGGGCCATTTCAGTAAAGTTTGTCAAAAGAGAATGCTGAAATTGAATGTGAGTAAAAGAAAGGCACTAGTTTTTCAAAGAGATACAAGATCAAAGCATAAATTCAGTTTGTATGATTAAGAACTGGGAGTTGTGGGTGAGTGTGGATATTTAGGAGTAAAGTTTATTGAGGATATAGTAGGAAAGTTTAAGTTGAAAGTTTAACAGTGAAAGGGAGAAAAAAACTGGGATGGACTGAATTTTAACAGTAGTGTGCAAGAATCATGCAAAAGTACTTTTCTCACTTCTAATGTGTGATGTGAAACCCAAACATATGTAGGTCACAAATAAGTGCAGTATTGAAAGCTAACTAAAAAATGCTATAATTGAAATTGCAAGGATAGTTAGACTGACAAATAATGATGCAAAAAAGAAATAAGTGAAGAAAGTATCAGAAAGGCATATGAGTGAAAGTCTTTTAAGATGTTGTAATCATGAAGAATGTATGGCACATGATTGGCTGGTCAGTAAGAGATATAGTAATACAGTAGATGGAACAGGGAGAAGAGGTGGATTGCAGAAGAGTTGGATAGAGGCAGCAAGAGAAATGCCCAGGATATTTGAAATGAAATGCTAAAGGTGGTGTGAATGAAGATGCTGGCCTCATTTGACAAATTGATTTAGTATGTAGAATATGAAAATAAGAAGAGCTATGTTTGAAAATTTTGTTTCACTTTAACATAATGGGCATGGATTGATGATGTGTATGAGTGATTTTAGGAGGCTGAATGCATCTGACCCACATGATGGGATTGAAAATATAGTAATTTTGATCAGCGCAATGGCTTTTTCTCTTTGTACATTCATCTTTAATACAAAATATATCTTCTTCACCACCCAAACATCTGTGTATCCTTCATGACCATGCCACTCAAAAAGGCTTCCATTCTTGCAACTTTCAGAACATATCTTCACATCAGATATATTTTTCATATTTGTGATTTTCTCTGTTTACTATCAAATTCCAATTACACTTCACAAGTTAAACAACTCTTCTTATTTTAATATGTACTGTCTGAACTTGAAAGACTCAAGGGTATCACATCTGTTCATCAGAGTTCACCATTGCCAAATATATTTGTCGGCTACTGATCACATCCTGAAAATGGTTAATACTATTCATGATATTGGTATTAGAATATGTACTGGAGCATGATTGTATTCATGCAAACAGAATAAAGACACTTCATGATGGCTCATAATATGGTAAAAGTGTAGGATTTAATGTAGTTATTGAAGAAGAATCTCAGTGAGCAAAAGTACCACAAGAATCTTCCTTATATACTGCAGAACATTATGATATTCAGGCTGCATTTAAATCAGTTGGGTAATCCCCCAAAAAATTGTCAGTCTACTCCATTTCCCACAGCGTACTTCAAGCTATAACACACTATTCATCATTTCATTCCATAATTCAAGCATCCAAGACTGTGATGCAACAATTTACTTACAGCATAAGGGTGTAGAATTCTGGTGGATACCATGACATGATAATAGTGAAACAGCATATGCTGAGGCTAAAGCAGGTATATATAACTATGTGTACAAGAATTATGCCTTACAATGATTTATGGGCAGAATGAATAACTACACAGGATTAAGAAAGGTGTTGGAGTATGGCCTTCCCTTTACAACAGGAATCACCGGTTTGAGACAATTTTTTCTTTGTTGACTGAGGATTGGTCATTTGATAATGACCCATGGCTGCTTAATGGGGAGGAGACCTGCCCAAGTATATGACACCTGCAGTTGCATTATTGCTATGGAATATGTACTGACATAATGTCAGAAATATAGAAGTCTCTGAATCAGATATGAATTATGTACTAACAGTTGAAGAAATAAAAGTATTGGAGAAATTTTAGACAACATTGTTACAGTAAATAGATTGATAATTTTTGAAAAGGAGACAAAAATGATGTTATAAATATGATTTTTTTTTTTATTAACTTTAAGTTCCTAGATATCTTTTTGATGCTAAAAAGTGCTGAATAACCATTAAGTTTTAGCACTTTATGAATTCAACAAAATCAGTCAATCAACCAGAGATCACAGAAGCACCCTCTGTTTTTAAACTCTGTCTGTTAACCAAACATTCAGGTTAATGATTATTCATTTTGTTTATATAACTGTACTTTCAGCTTCAGTTTTTCCAATACCATCTTTACTGATCATTAGTGTTAGATACCTTAACTGATTAAAAACTTCAAGATTTTTAATTCATGATTAATAGAACACTGTGACTCTCCATCTCTTTTTAAAAATCTTAAAATTCTAACAGATTTTGTAAATGACTTTCACTATCCACCTAAAGTTGAGTATATAGTTTGTTCTTTCGTTTTTTGAGATTATGAATCTTTCCTGCATGATGGATCAACATTTTAGTGTATAGAATAGCTCTTATGAGAATGTACCAAACCTCTTTTACTGATATTTGATTGTCTCTGCAGTAGTATGAGTGCTGATGATAATATTCATGATAATTAGCACATTTCTGCATTTTAGGTATTCAGAATTAATATAGTACTATAAAGTCTTGTGATTGCATTTTTTTTCTATATCCTGTCACACCATATATATATGATATATTATTTCAACTCACACTGCCTTAATTCATGTCCAGTACTCTGAGGGGAATATAATTCCTTTATGATGCATATCCAAGATCTTCATGTTTTAATGTTTTAATTAAATTGATAATGTTTTTTTAATGGATAAATTTTGGTATTTTTTAACTTAAAAATTTTCCAGATGATATAGTACTTACATATCAGACCATATGCAAGTGATAGAGGATATATTGCATGTATTTTTCAATTCTCTTTCAGTTATAACTGATTTCTTCTTTAACTTTACCTTTATTACTTATTACACTGTCTTTTTCACTAATAAAAGTTAGTTTTTAACCACAGAACGTATTTAGATTCATGTAATGCTACATTGTCATTAACAGTAAACTTTTGTGCTATGGGTGTACTTTGATAAGAGCAACTTAATCAAAATAGATTACAGAGCACATGCTTCCAGATGTATGCAGTACAAGTCTAAGAATAATTCCATTAACTTTATATTTTTATTTTTTTCCATATGGGAATCAACCAGAGGGCAAGGGAAACGAGAGAGAAAGGTAAAATTTTGATATCAATGTACAAGTAACACTCCCACATCTACACAAGGACAAATTCACCAAGTGGAAATTGCTGCTTGCCACCATCTCCTCAAAAGAATGAGGCTTATGTCACAAGCTCATATCCAGACTTTGTGAGCACACCTTACCCATCTATTCCTCATCCACAACCTCCAGTTTGTAGTTTCATTTTACATCTCTCCCTATCATCTCTGACTTCCATAACATCTTCTCTTGTACAAACAAATTTTCCTTTTATCACTACTTCATTTTGTGTTTAGAACAAGTGTGTTGTTTATTCACTCTAAATGAGGTGTTAGTTTTAATATATGTAAAGGGCCCACTTAAACAAATGGTTATCTTTGGCATTAATAGATCTAGAGAAAGCTTATGATATGGTTGATAGAGGTTCCTTGTGGAAGGTCTTATTTTTGTATAGTATGAGAGGAATGCTACTAGAAGCAGTGGGAAGTTTTTATTAAGAGTTTAAGATATGTGTGCAGGTCGATAGAAAGAGTGAGTGGTTCCAGGTTACAGTTGGTATGCAGCAGGGGTGTGTGATGTTATGGTAGCTGTTTAATTTGTATTTCTATGTTAGTACTGCTAGCTTGCCAGATCTCGGCATGTCCACAACTGACCCAGTTTCACGAAACCTGGTTATTACCCGCAGCACTGTGTTGTGATAGGGTGCAGGAGTGTCGAGATATCTTTCAGCAAACTTCTGTTGCACTTCTTCTATACATTGGTCTGCACTATGTAACACATGTTCCATCAAAAAAAACACTTGAGCCTCAAGTGACAAAACCATTTTCACATTAACACCCATTAACATATAGACATGCTTGTATTCAAAGAAACACTGAAGTAACATTGCATGAGGAAGGAAGGGGAGGAGGATGGGAGGAGGGTAAGGTCAGTCACCATGTGTGTCAAAAGTCATGTAGGCCATTTGTTATCTTTGATACTAAGGATGAGAAAGTAATATAGGTGCATAATGACTTTTGGCTCACCCTTTAAAGCCCAAATCAGGCATGATCAAAATTTGTTAGATTAGAACATGGCCATGTTTTTGCTGTTAGATGAAGAAATTAAAGATTTAACATTGTAAAAACATGTTGATGTTTGTTTTAGCTGTTTACCATTATTTCATTTATACTTAAAGCTATTATTAACAATATGAAAATGAAGACTTATGTACTGCATATTCGTAGGCTTGCGCTCTTGTAGAGACTGCATTAACTCTGGGGTATGTGCGTAGTTGCTCATCTTTTTTTAAGCTTAACCACTTCTCTAACAATAACATTTATAATGTGGTGTCCTTAAACTGCATGACCTTTCAGTGGAATGGCTTGGTATTCTTGATAGCTTGAATGTTGCATGTCTATAGGTCTGATGCTCAAGCTTAGGCCCATCAAGGTGCTCTTCAACCGATACTCCAGAGAAGTTTTCGTAAACTTGACTTGCTCATACCACTCATCTGAGCCACATCGAATCACTTTTACACGTGAACCTACTTTATTAAAGGAAGGTGCTCCTGCAGCTCTCATGGATACTCAGGCATGGGAGAGTGCTGAGGAGTACAGCAATGGGGGAAAGCACTTCTCTGTCCTGCGCCTTCTCAATGGCCATAGGACCGTTACTTGCAGAGTGTATGATGCTGGTAACATGGAAGTGGCCCAAATGGTGTCACAGATTATGTATAATAATCCTAACAGGATATCACGTAAGTTACCAAGGTTTTTATTGTAAAAGCTTTGGAGACAATTATCACTTAACATGTAAGTGCTCTGTTGAAGGTTTTTACCAGTATTTTATAACAGTTGATTTACAATTGCTTTATTAATGTTTTTGCATGTATTTTATGTAGAATAATAACTTAAGCATGTTTTGTTCAAGCTTTGAACGATTTCTTGTGAGCAGTTTTACCTACCTTTGCGCATATTCATCACTTCAGGTCAGTCATTTAATAAATACTTTAATTATTTTCATAATCTGTTTAAATTTCTTTGTTCTCTTTCTATAATCCTTTGTTCATTAACCTTCCCTACCATATATGTTGAACCCATGGGCATAACTGGACTTTGCCTGCATGTGGTTAAAGTGCAAGTGAAAATTCACATTCGATAAGTTTGCATATCATTCTGAAGCAGTCCATCATTTTCCTGCTACTGATTATAGCATAACCTTTAAGTTGCAGGAATTCTTGAATGGGATTTTAAAGCTGTATAATTAATTAATCAATTAAACTCAAGCATATTTTGAACATCATTTAATGGACTAGTCAGTTTCAATTCATAATAATCAATGTTATTTTTACAGTACTTTTTCAAAATATTTAACTTTTGATTTTTTTAGACTTGAAAAATATTTAACTCAACTTTTTTTAGACATCTTTACACACAGTTTTTCAGTTTTTCATTTTCATCGTCACCCATGATAATTTGAAAATCAAGATGAAGCTTTCTGATATGCTATATTAATTCAGTTATGAATTTTTTCACTTTAATTGTTTTCTCTTTGTATTTTTTCTTTTTCTTTTTGTGTTTTATCAATACCTTCAGCTAAACAGAACGAAGATCTTACCTAAGACGATTTATCTGCCTTACATCTCTTTGTTTTTATCTAAGAAAAAACTTCTCTTTATGTATACTTTGGGAAGAATTGCAAAGTAAAGTATGTGTAAGCTGAAGAAAAATATCTTCAAATTTAGGTATTCATTCCAGCAGTCGTTCAAAAAATAGATAGTGCAGGAGCTAGCACTGAACTTGCCATTCTCTATAGTTTCATTGGATCATAGAGTGAAGGCCTTCTCTATTATTAAGTGCACTTTGAGAAGAACATTATCACACAGTTGAGGTGTGGTGCATACTGTTACAGACATGAATCCAGCACACATCCTTTAATCACATTTAATGGACAGTCTCTCTCACTGGGCAAAATACCACCCATTCTAAGCATCATATATGGCTCGCACAATGTTCAGCTCCCACACTAATAACATCATCACAAAAGTGACACACAAATCAAATGTCCTTAGAACACTAATTGGCACCAGATTTGGACAAGAAAAAGAATCATCTTATATGAACAATTCATATTTTCTACATTAAATTACAATTAGTGGGAGAGAAGGTATGGACTCCTTTAAAGTGAGAAATTCTTGAATGGGATTGTTCTCCATCCCATTCATTGATGATGATGATGAGGATGATGTAGCCTTGCCTTGCAGAAACTGACTTTTCACTTGTGGTGTAATCACAGGCATATGGAGTCCAGTAGCACCTATACTGTGTTGTTTTCATTACGAGTATTACTATTATTATTATTATTTTATTTTATTATCATTATTATTAGAATAGTTACTGTCAATATTATCATTACTACCTTTTTTATTTCATTATTAATAGTATTACTGTTAGTATTATTATTGTTATTATTATTATTGTTTTTCTTATGATTAGTATTAATATTATTATTATTGTTATGTATAAACAGTCTAAATAGTTTTTGTTAAAACCTTTCCTAGAAGGTGGGCGGCCAACTGTGAGTGTGACTGTCTTGGAACCTCAAATTCAGACTGTAGCATTGGGTTCCACTGTCCAGTTCCAGTGTTCAGCACGCTCTCAAACTGGACCTCAGGTTAGTTGTAAGATTACAAGTGTTTAGAGATTTTAAAGTGTTCGTATCATAGAAGTGTTTAGATGTATATGGCTGTGTGTGATTGATGTGTAACTTTACTCGTTTAGGTGTGTTTATTTTATAAATAACGGGATCATGCAGACTTTAGGTATGGGCATGCATTGATGTGTTGTACACCCAGCAGTGTTTTAAGTAGATTATTAGATTACTGGACTGTCATATGTGTTCACCCTGAAAAATACATAGGACTCCAAAGTGAATTGAATTTGTCCCAACTACAGCTTATGAGGTAATCTTTATGGCTTTGTACAGCTATTATACAGAATTCTTATTATTGAGACAGAGAAGAAATATAGATTTTATAATGGGCTCAGCATGAAATTATATCTGTGGAGTAACATGTTTTTTGTATGTTCTCAATTGATTAGTTAGATACACATAGTTAAGATTCAGACACACTTTTTTCTTCAAAGCATGAAACTGTGCTTATTCATGTATCATTCACATGTGATCTTACCAGAAAAGTTGACTTTTTTTGCTGTGTTTTAGGTATTGTTCTGTACCTGCACCTCTGCTTAAGAGCTCAAAGTAGATTGTTTTTAAAATATTATGACTTTTTTGGGGGCTAGATAGGACATAGATCACTAAGGATACACTAGTGACATATGTAAGCTGAGAACTCTTGTCGTCGGGCCATTCCTGATTTTTGTTATATGTTATGTAGCAGTAAGCATCATTTTTGTTCTCAGTAGTTGTTTTAGGTGTATCTCCATTAACAAGCTATACATTTTTGCATTTCACACAAAATCTAAATCATGGCTGTGATGAAAACTCCTAGTTATGCAGCAGTTATTAGTTCTAAGGACCAATTTTTATATGCTCAAAAAACAATAATCTTTATTGCTTCTGTTCATATACAGAATCGTGTGTCTGTCACTTGGAGCAAAGCGAGTGGTGAGCTGCCATATGGACGAGCATCAGACAACCGTGAAGGTCTTCTTGTTATTTCTCAGGTATTAAAGATTCTAATTCAGTGTGTTATCATCTTGATGTTGACATTCCATTTCTATGGGATAGGTTCATATCATTTCTGAATTCAAACATAGTTATTTTCACCCTATCTAACACTAAAGTGAACTGACTTCCTCATATTCACCATGCCTATTAATCAGTCACTTTATCTGAGTTATCCTGTGAGATTAGTATCTCCATTTACACTTCCTCTCATATACATAAAATGCATCCACTACTAATTCATGATTAAGTATTTGGAATCTTTATCTGAAATACCTTTAGCGTTCAACATCTTGCTTCACCAATTTATCTCTTGTATAGTTCACCTCTTTATACCTTCAGCCTGGCTGCCTAGATTTTTATGAACTTTCAATTTGTTTTTTGTTCTTTCTGGTTGTATCATTTACAGCCCTTCATCAATACACATTCTTTGCCATACTTGTCATATCCTCTTTTCCTGAAGCTTTCAAACTCGAGACCACCAAGAAATGATTGTACATCCTGCCATTGCACCTCTCAGCACATTTATATGAAACATCATCTTTGCTTGCCTGTCAGGTAGCACATAATCCAGTAATGTGTATTAACCTTCAGTTACAAGTCCTACCTCACAGGCAGTTTCCCATGCCCCAATTATACCATCTTTTGCCACATCACCCTCCCTTGCATTCATATTTCATACTACAGGTTTCCAATAAAAAATCCAGCAACCTTGGGACCTCATTTTTGCCATATTTTCGATTACTTCCAGAAAATTGATTGATTACCTCCTGACTCTTTATATGTTGTGTATATTGTAACAGAAAATGACTACAGTACTTTAAAGAAAGAAAATTAAACACTAAATGAAAAGCAAATGAACTTTTGATATTGAACAACTAAATAAAATGGTTTCAGTGTAGTAAGATGATACAGAACTCTACTGGTAACATGCTGGACTTACAGCACAGTTCTGAAGAATTTTCAGTTAGTACTGTACACAGTAGAAAAAGTTAAATACAGGTAGCAGGTGGGTTGTCAGGATCATCATCTTCATCTCTAACTGGAACAACAGCATCCTTCAAAGCTTTGAAACCCGGGAATTTTTAAACTGTGCTCACCATGCAGGTATAGACCACACTGAGATTCATGCCGGAAAACTGATGGAACCGGAAAAACAATTGCCAGATTTTTGATTGGCAACCTGTATATGTTTTTTGTTTTTTTCATACATTCGCAATTTCCCACTTAAGCGAGGTAGTGTCAAGAACAGAGGACTGAGCCTTAGAGGGAAAATCCTCTCTTTAGGCCCCTTCTCTGTTCCATCTTTGGGAAAAGTAAAAGCAGGAGGAGAGGACTTCCAGCACCCCACTCCCATAGGTATAAGTATGTATGTATATATATATATATACATATATATATGTATGTGTAGGTGTGTATATTTATTTATTTATTTATTATGCAAGATCGCTGTTTCCCGCCTCAGCGAGGTAGCTCCAGGGAAACAGACGAAG